>JBCFYV010011172.1:958113-1149306 GCA_039000515.1 Timema cristinae
AGTTTGAGCCTCCCCCCCATTAGGACGGTTCAGCAGAAAGACATAACCCCCCCCCCCATCCCTCCTTCCCAAAAGTCAAGAAATAATTTAAGGACTTAAGGCCTTCTCTAACTTAGGCGTTAGGCGTAGCTAGGCAAACTATTCTGCAGTCATGTGTGGAGGTATATCATACCTCGCGGGCTCGGTGAGTTAGAAGTTGCTACCTTTCAATCACGAAGGAGTGTACATTAATAAGCTAATAACCCGCTTCGGAGGCCGTACGGTCTAAATCGCTACTCTTGCAATAGATTAGACTGCCGATGACGGAGAGGCCGAGGTTTGAATCTCGGTAGGGTTTACTGAGGGAGGATTTTACAAAATAGATTTCCACTCTCCCCCACGCAAATGCGGATACACTTCCTCTAAATATAACCTTCATAATCCCTAAAACCATTAGAGTATTTAGTTCATAAGTGTATAACCCATCCGGGTAGTAAGACGAGGTACTAAAAAAATAATTAGAAATGTAAAATATAATTAAATTTTATGGACAAATAAATACCTATAAAAACAAAGTAGCTATTCAAAAATTTAAAGCAGTCAAAAAAAGTTCATTATTAACACAGTTCACAATAACAATCAACGTTCTTTATTAACACAGTTCACAATAACAACCAATGTTCATTATTAACACAGTTCACAAAAACCCATGTTCATTATTAACACAGTTCACAATAACAACCAATGTTCATTATTAACACAGTTCACAATAACAACTAAGGTTCATTATTAACACAGTTCACAATAACAACCAATGTTCATTATTAACACAATTCACAATAACAATCAATGTTCATTATTAAGCCAGTTCACAATATCAATCAATGTTACGTCACCCGTGTAGTTCACTTAAGTCGCCACTTGACCCAGGTTAACCCAACACTAGTTTCGCTTATACATTCCCGGGCACACTAGCCCACTAACTGGACACGCCGGTCCACTCCCAGGCACACTAGCCACTCACTGGACACGCCGGTCCACTCCCAGGCACACTAGCCCACTCACTGGACACTCCGGTCCACTCCCAGGCACACTAGCCCACTCACTGGACACGCCGGTCCACTCCCAGGCACACTAGCCCACTCACTGGACACGCCGGTCCACTCCCAGGCACACTAGCCCACTCACTGGACACGCCGGTCCACTCCCAGGCACACTAGCCCACTCACTGGACACGCCGTCCACTCCCAGGCACACTAGCCCACTCACTGGACACCCGTCCACTCCCAGGCACACTAGCCCACTCACTGGACACGCCGGTCCACTCCCAGGCACACTACCCACTCACTGGACACTCCGGTCCACTCCCAGGCACACTAGCCCACTCACTGGACACGCCGGGCCACTCCCAGGCACACTAGTCCACTAACTGGACACGCCGGTCCACTCCCAGCTCACTAGATCACTCACCGGGTACACTGGTTCACTCCCGGGAACACTAGTTCACTCACTGGGTACTCCAGTCCACCACTCACTTCGTTGTCCACAACTCGGACTGAGGGACCCATGGCTATCGCCGACCATGAGTATAGATAAATCACAGTTTAAAGTTTGGAATCCTCTATTTCTAAAATACTGGTTAAAATAAAATTATCCCAGACTCTTCCAGACGAGTCCCTTTTCTTTAAATTACGCCCCCCACCCCTCTCCACCCTCTGTGGCTGCATACCTGATAAATAAGGAGGGCGAGAGACAGAATAGAGAGCGCACTTACTGTGGAGTCACACGTTCGTCGAACAGAAACGTGACGAGCTCAAGCTGAGCACAAGATTACCGCCTCTTCAGCGCGAACTGTTCTGCTCAAGTTCAACTTATCTGTACTTCTCCCGCTCTGCATGAGATGTTCGGCACAGGAGAACCATTCAAATCTTAGAACCAGCCATCTCAAATCAGTGCGCATGCGCTCTACAACCAGAAGCAAGCAGACAGCTTGTGAGGAGATTTGAAATAACCTGTTACTGTAAAGCTTGTATCGATGTATTGGATTGTCCCAATAATTTGAAAACATCCATCGGGAGAATGATGATCTAAAATATATGTTTATTCACTAGAAAATAAATTGTGTTGATAACTAGCTATTTAAGTTTGCGTTGCAATGCATCATGGGTCAACATACAGTGTGTTAGTTGCTGCAGAGTCTGCTTTCTATTTTCGGTGAGCGTGTGAATCAAGATTTAGGGTGGACAGCTGAGAAGCGTGCCGGTCTCACTAGGTCAGCTCTACAAGAATGGTAAAACAAGTGGACCGTGCAACCAATTAAATTAGTAATATACAGTATGTTATATGTAGTCACCCCAATCTGGCATAGAACCAGAAGACACTGATATGCAGGCGTTATTCATTTAGGTCATGTGGAAAGAGCTTCCTAAATCTCTTTGTTCCATGCCATTGCGTGGTCTAAACTGGACACATCCTCTTAGTTACGTGCGGTGCGCGCCACTCAACTTGATCAAAATCATGACGGAGACTCGAATTGCTGTGATATAATTAATACTGGCCGACCCACTGGAAGAACAAAGGCCAGCCAGCCCTGTTACGGGTAATAAAATAACAACCGCTTGACTGGGGGGGCCTCACCTCGGGCTTCACTAAGAACTATCGGGCGCAGTCAAATATCCTAAGTGCCCACATACGCATACGATATGTACAGAAAGGAACCAAACAAACTTGGGCGGTTCCCAGAACTTCTATTTTGGAACATTCAGTATCCAGAACTTAATTTCTACCGTGAACAGATATTTACCTATGCCACATTAGTCATCGTGAGAAGATAGTACTGTACTTTCTATTGTTTTATTTTATCCCACCACGTTTGTTCTGATTACACCCAGTTTAATTACGCTGGTAGGGTAGTGATGAGGAAGGTGATATTTAGAGAGGGAATGTACCAGCATTTGTGTAGAGGAAGTTGGAAAGCAATTAGAAAAACATCCTCTGGTTACTAGAGCAACCTTCTCGTCACGAGTAACGCAGACTAGACTAATCTGATATTTACACATAGCGTGCCCAACTGAACAGCTATTATTAATGGGACTATTACAATCAGTTGGATTTTGTTTTTTGTGAAGTTGACTAAATAAGTAAAAAATAAAATGAGTTGGTAAAACTATACTCTCTCTCTCTCTCTCTTTATATATATATTTTTTCCCCTATTCTTTATATATATATATATATATATATAAAATGAATATGGGAAATAATTTATTTTATTGTCACAGGTAAACAGTTAACGCCAGTTCCTCTACAGTCTACATTTTATTTCTCGAAGTTACTAAACATTCAACGTATTTATTCTGAATGATGCATTATGTAGCTGGCTTACAATAGCAAGAACCTTTCAAAGCGCATAAAACAAACAATGTAAAGACAACGCTCGCTGCATTTATCTTAGAGCCGTCAACATCAGTTGTCAAAAAGTGACAGTTGTAGACTGAAGGCTGTAGAGAATTATTGTCTGCCGTATGAAAACGTTGTGAAAAAAATATATGAAAAAAAATAATCTTTTATTATATAATAAAAAGAGGAATTTAATTTTATGATAATAAAAAAATATTATGTATTATAATTCAGACAACTTCAATTCTTCCATTTATATTCGAAAACATATCATCCGGCTCGGAAATAGTCTAGCTCATTTGTACGGCGACTCTTTGATCTCGGGACCACTGAGGATGGGCTTTGGATAGTTACAACCTTAAAGTACCTGATCACTTTGACCATTAGGCCAACAATCACAATGTTCCACCTCTAGTTTTGCATCTCAACAATAAAAAAATACAGAGAACAGAGGGGGAAAAAAAAATACCAACAAACAAACACCATCTTCATTAACAATGAAAGTTATATATATATATATATATATATATATATTTTACCTTGAGTTGTACCATGTATGAGGGTAAACATTTAATAAAGAAAAAAAAGTTTCCCTTGCTTGTCTTATATTTTCCTTGTAATTACCTACAACCTCCTGAGAAGCTCCACTTATACTATAAGATTAACGTAATCTTACAAGTTTACAGGAAGCAAAATAGATTAAATCTACGATAATATTTCACTTGACCAGAAATAGATTATTTTGAATAAAAAAAAATATAAATAATATATTGTTTAAATTTGATTATAAAATCCGATAATTTTTTAACAAAATAAAATATGTTATAATTTAAACAATGAAAGGTATAAATAAATGTTATATGATGTACAATTAGGTTTCAGTAATAAAAAAGAAATTTAGTCTTTATATTATATTTCCATGAAGGACAAAATGCCAGAAAATTAGGATGTTCACAAATCAAATACTATTATAATTATTTTGAAGTATAATTTTCTTGATTGAAAAATAGCTTCTCGAGGAAATACCTGGAATAGTTCGTTAGATTTTGCTTGGAGTGGCTTTACATAAAATAGTGATTGGCAACTCCCAACTTCATTTCTGTATATTCCCCACACTTCAGACTCGTATTTAAAATCATTTCCTGAGGTGCAACACAATCCTTACCCGTAATTTATTCAATTTCCAACTCCGCGGACATGAAACACACCATTGTCACTCAAGATCTTAGATTATTCTCTCTCGTATCTCTCTTTTAATTGTCCGGGCCACTTCCGTCATTTGAAAACGTTCGAATCTTTACAGAATAAATCTTCCAAAACAAAGAATATTCCAATATTTTTTTTATGTTTGTTTGGAAAAAATATATTAATAATTAAAAAAAATTAAAATGAGATGAACAGGAAACAAGCAGTAAAATTTCAAACTAACACAAAATTAGCTGTTTCTTTTACATATAGGAGTATGATTCTTGAATCGCGCGCTTAGGAAATTAAGAACCAAGAAAACAAATCATATCATTATGTGCTAGAGGCTCATTCTGGTAGCGTAGCTTGCAACTTTCTGACAATTAGTTCAAATTGTAACTACTGAAGACTACGACACAGCGATAGTTTGTATTCATTACCAAATAATAAAATGTTCGAATTTTGATATTTGCTCAAATGAATATTATTGTTTTATACACTGGTAAGACCAAAATCTATGTATATTTTAAAATTCTAATCATCTTGTGGAGTTTTTACCATGTTAAAGAAAGCTCAAAGTTATTTTATTTGGGAAATGAAAATAAATAAATTCAATGTTGAAACAACTGTACGTACATCAACAGAATAAGAGTAAATAAAAGATGTTTTGTACCTCTAATTAATTGTAAATATGGTTTATAATTAAAGGAGAAGGTTTTCTTTGTAACAACGTGAATATCTAGAAATTGATAAAACTATCTTTCTACGGCTATTCTGATATAGTTGTATATTTAGACTATTTTATCATGGAAAAAATTACCTTCTCACGAAATGTATACAATTGGAAAAGATCCATCCAGTTCACTGAGTACATTTTGAGAAATAAAAATGTGGTATTCGAAAGACAAAAACGTTTGTGTCAAGTATTATTATATCCACTATAATAATTATATTATATATAACTAGCCCCCTAACCCCGTAAAAAAAATATTCTAAAGAATCCTGTAAAACAAAGCTTCAAATCATCCATCATCATGTCAATATAAAAACAAAGCTTTTTTTTACTTATTTTTTTTAAATACAGTCCTACCATCACTGTATAGCCCCCTCCCTCTTTTTATCCTCCCTCCTATTTTCGTCTCATTCCTCTTTCCTCACCCCTACCCCCACCCCCACCCCACCCCCTTCACCAACCCCACTTTCCCTTCAACAACTTTTTTTCCAACGACTATATAATATACTATCGACATTTTTATTATGAATAAATTAAATTTTCAAAATAAATATATCCTATGTTACTCGCTGATAATGTAGCTTTATATTGGTGAAATAATTTTTAAAATCAGTGGAGTAGTTTTTGAGTTTATCCATTACAAACAAAAAACAAAAAATCAAATCTTTCCTCTTTATAATATTAGTATAGATAATAAATACTCTGTCCAGACAAAAAAAAAAAATCTCGAAACCCAAAAAAAGACTCAGGAAGCTGAAATTTTGTGGGAAAGTAGCCTTAAAACCAAAAGGGTGCAGTAATACATGGTGACAAAAAAAATTACAATGCGGCCCCCCAAACTAGGGAGAGGGTGTTTAAAAAAATAAAAGTCGAAAATATCTTGAAGCCCAGAAGATCGAGGAAGCTGAAGTTGTTCAGGAAGGAATCTAAGCCCCTAACACAAACGTGGCAGAGATACGTGATGTGACCCCCCACCCCCACCCCCACCCCCACTATGGAGTCTAATTGAAGTGCTCCTTCCAGATTTGAGGTTCACTGAAAAATTATTCCCATGCGCAATCATTGTCCAACAAAATGTCACACTACACGACCAGAAATGAAGTTGTTGATTCGCAAACTGGAATTACGGTTAGTTATTAGGTAATTTTTACTTTTTATAAATGTAAAACTGTAGTTTTCACTCATCACAAGGCGGGATTGTTTGTATTGTTAATTATTCTGGTGTGATGAATATGGCATCCTCTCTCAGGGCCAAATAGTGATCTCCCTGGAGAACTTCAGTTATCAGTAATCCTCTCCATTCAGCCGATATCTGCACTCCTGCTACTGGGTCAGTGTCAGTCCCGTGGTTGTAACTGTACGAAACATACAGTCCACCCTCGACTCTCGCCCAGTCAGCTGGAGTACAGTTTATAGTGGAGGATGTCCAACTTACTGCTGCGTCAGCTTCGTGTTTATTAACCTATTATAGTTTTCTGTTTATCTCTCACACAAGGGACATTCAAAAACCTAGAAGAAAAAGATAGTGGATGACAACGATACATCGAAATAGGTAGGATGAGGTGAAATTTAATATATTTTACTAACTCGTAGTATTTTGCTACAATAATAGAGGATGCAATCAATAACCCAAATACCTACCTACTATTGTTGTTGTAGGTGAAGCATGAAAACATGTTTACTGGGCTACTTTATGAACCATCAGGAGGATTTGAGAACTTCTGTCACATGTCATTAATTGAGTTTGAATATCTACTATGCAAAATTTCACCAATTATTTTGAATAAAAACCCTCAACTGAGGAAAACAATTCCAGCCAAAGTGCATATGGCTATTTATTACCTTAAGGTGTTTGGCTACTGGTGACAGCTACAAGAGTCTTCACTTTTTATTCAAAGTTTCAAGTCAAGTCACTTCAAGAACTGTATATGAAGCCTTAGTACGCTCTTGCACACACTACCCCTACACGTCCAGCACTGCATCAGGAGAAGGGATGCGCGCGCCGGGCCAACAACCCCTCCAACCCCTCCAAACCGGTCTGACGCACGGCTGAGGGAGATAAAAGCGGCTGGCTCTCAGCTCAATTCACCATTTAGTCTTCTCTGAGATTGCGAACCACTCGGTGCTAGATTGAGCTGTCTACTGTCTTTTTCAAGACAAATCTGCCTTTTTAAGGCAAACTGAGCAAATTGCCTTAGAGTTTCTCACTCTAAACCCCTAACACACACACGCCACTAAACTCGAGACAGACTGTCGGTGGTAATTACTGTGGTTGATACCTAACGGTGCCAACGAAGCCACAGTAGACCGTAAAGCGAGACCGGCTACGAAACAATACCTCGTAGTCGGAGTCTGTCTTCCGGGACCATCATACAACACACTCCAAGCCCGCCCACACTGCACAGAGGGGGGCCAAGTAGCCCTTCCACACTGGCCACTAGCCTGCCCTTTTCAGGGCTGTGTGAAATGGCCACCCCAAAACAGCCGAGACAAAACCCAATAGAATCAGACATGTAATTCACATCAACCGAGGGATCAGACATGGAAGCTGACACGGACGGCCAAGGTACATTCACCTTAGCCGACAAGCTTGGGAGAAAGCGTAAGTGCAAACTCCGACAAAACACTCACACCAAAAAAACACTGACACTGACAAACAAATTCGAGGCCCTAACAAAGGCCGCCGACCAAAATGCCACACAAGACGGACCTACACAACAAGACAAACACGACCAACCACAGACCGACAACATCAAAAGGTACCCACCAATAGTAACACTGGGCACATCAAACTATAACCGAATCACAAAACTGGCCAAAAGAAATGGGAAACGACATCAAAATAACATACGTGACAAATGGGCTCAAAATTCACACAACAAACAGACAAGACTACGACTTGATTCAACACTTGCTCAAGGACATGAAGCAAGAATTTCACACATACACTTTGCCAAGGGACAAGCCTGTCTAAGTGGTTATCAAGGGGCTCCCTCCCAATATGGCCACTGAGGACATCCAATCAGAACTAATGGGGCTAGGATACCCCGTTACTGACGTAAGACAGTTCTCCAAAAAATCACAGGCTGACAACACGACACAAACAGTGACACTACTGCCGACCTTCCAAGTCACAATCGCTAAAAACTCACAGACATCCGACATCTACAAAATCGAATACTTAAACCACACGAGAGTCAAAATAGTACCATACATCCCACCCACAAACACAATAGCGCAATGCCACAGATGCCAAAGATACGGCCACACTAAGAACAATTGCCAAAATATCCCCAGATGCGTCAAGTGTACAAATCTACACGAGACCAAAGACTGCCCCAAAAAAGAAAATACCACCCCCGCCCGATGCATAAACTGTAGAGGTAGCCACACGGCTAACTACAGCAAGTGTCCAGTTTATGTGGATTTACTCGAGAAGAGAAAAGCCACTCTAGTAAACAAACAAAGTTCAAACAAACACACCCCAACACACCAGGCGACAACAAGCAGCTTCCCCCAATTGAGACCCAGACACAACCAACCAACCACAGAGGAGGCTCGTGTCCCCCCGCCACTCACAAAGAAAGACAACACAACAGCGGCCGGCATTCACCGGAGCTACGCGGCAGCAGTCCAAGGACAGCGGGCCCGCGCACAACCACAACAAGAAAACTCAATCCTGACAGATATTAAAGATCTATTAGGCCTACTAAAAGAATTAAACATTTTTAAAATAATCTCACATTTCAAACCTTATCTAGCAAGACTAAGCCAATGCGAGAACCCCACAGACAAAATGTTCATTCTAATAGAAAGTGTGACTGAATATTTTACAAAGCAGGATGACTAACGGACCAAAGACTTGGACTAAGGACATACTACGTGTTTTTATATGGAACGCGAACGGGATACTCACGCAAGCTAAAGAACGGGAGGAACTTTTCAAAACCTATGGAATAGATATAGCACTAATAAATGAGACACACCTAAACCCAAACAAAAACATCCACTTCTTGGGCTATGATATATACAGGAACGACCGACCCAACGGCAGGGGAGGGGAACTGCGGTCCTTATCAAAAACAACCTACCACACTACCGCCACATCTACCAAAATCTACAAAACCTAGAAGCAACAGCAATCCAAGTAAATACCAAAAGCGGGAGTATCCTATTCGCGGCCATATATAAACCACCGACTAAGACTTTACTGCAACAAGACTTAGACACAATCAATGACTCCGACAAAATATTTTTAGCAGGGGACTTAAACAGCAAACACCAAAACTGGAATAGCAGACTAACCACAAGGGACGGTAGGACTCTCAACGACCACGCAGACAGAAACGACTACATAGTGATAGGGCCTGGCGAACCCACTTTTTACCCCTCTAACCCACTACAAAGACCCGATATTATAGATGTGGTCTTGACCAACGTGGGGGTGACGTCGGAGGAGCTAACAGTATTGAAGGAGCTGGACTCTGACCACAACCCCATGTTGTGCGAGATTACTATTAATACAGACATAGAAATAAAAGGCCTAAAACAACTAAAATCCACAAGCGATTGGGAGGGCTTTAAAAGATCACTGAATCATTCTCTACCCGAGACCATCCACATAACAACAACAGAGGAAGCCGACGCTACACTCCAATTATTTACCAACACTGTTCAGGAAGCCTACAGATCCAACACAACCTTAGAAATAGTAAGACACGACCTAAGACCCCAGCACCCGGACCTTGACTTTCTGATAGCTCAGAAAAGAGAGGCGAGTAGAGACTGGCAAAGGTACAGAACCCCACAACATAGAACTGTATACAATAGACTCAGGGCACAAGTAAGGCTTAAAGTTAAACAAATAAAAACAAACAACTGGAACAACTACGTTACAGACGCCGCACTAGATTCCAGCAAAATCTGGAAAATATCAAAACAATTAAAATCTGATAAAAAACAATCAGTCCCAGCCATACACGGCGAGAACGGCATGGCTTACACAAGCTCTGAGAAAGCAGAAGCCATAGCCGTGACGCTAGAGAAACAGTTCACCCCCAATGACAACCCCCAAAACCCAGGCTTTGTAAGGGACGCCAATAGATCAGTAAGAACATACCTAAATAGACCCATGGCATCGCAGGCAGACCCAATAACCCTAGAAGAACTTAAATTCAAAATAAAATGCCTCCCAAATAACAAAGCGCCAGGCCACGACCGACTGTCAAACGAAACAATCAAACAGTTTCCACCGAAAGCAACACTGATGCTTCTGCACATATTCAATGCCCTACTCTCACTCTGTCACTTCCCGGACGTATGGAAGCTGGCGAGAATAATTACCCTCCCCAAACCTGGAAAGGACCCGATGTTTCCTCAAAACAGACGGCCAATAAGTCTTCTCACCTCCCTTAGCAAATTGTTTGAAAAACTAATCCTAAAAAGACTGAACCACTTTAGTGAAACAAGAAATATCATACCCAACCTTCAATTCGGTTTCAGGGAAAAACACTCCACTATCTATCCAGTACTAAATCTAATTGAGGACGCAACAGAAGCTTTCACAGAGAAAAAGAATATAATAGCAATATTCCTAGACATAGAATAAGCTTTCGACAAAGTTTGGCACACAGGCCTACTACAAAAATTAATAAATCTTGGTTACCCCCAATGGCTCATACACACAGTCGCCAGCTTTCTTGCGCGGAGAAAGTTTCAGGTAGTGATGGAGGGTTCAAAATCTAACACACACGACATAAAGGCAGGGGTGCCCCAGGGATCATCACTCTCACCTCACCTATACAACATATACATCTCAGACATTCCCACCCACGCTCAAACCAAAGTTAGACTTTTCGCAGACGACACCATGATTTACACCGTCAATAAAAACATTAACTATGCCAGTCTGGCAATACAAAGATACCTAGTGACCTTACAAAACTGGCTCACAAACTGGCGGATCAAGGTCAACGCAGCCAAATCCGCAGCTTTAATCATAAGCCGTAGAAACAAACATCTACCAGCCCCACTCATTCTATTTGACACGGAAATACCCGTGAAAAAAGAAACTAAATATTTAGGCATCACAATAGATTTAAAATTAACCTGGCTGAAACATATTGTAGCCATCAATCAGAAAGCAACAGGCAGATTTGTTCAATTATATCCACTACTTAAGGGCAGGGAGCTAACAATACACACAAAAACAATACTATACAAATCCATGATACTGCCAATAATACTATATAACTGCCCAGCATGGAGTTACGGACCTAAGACTCACACAAAAAAACTACAAACAACACAAAACAAGATACTAAGAACAATCACTGGGGCACCACGGCACACCAGAAACACAGACTTGCACACGATGACTAACTGTAGGCAACTCCAGGAGATATACAAAGACCGAAACAAGAGACTGTACGAACAGACAGACACACACTCCAACGAGATAGTTAGGGACCTAGGACGCTACGACCCTGCTGAACTGAGATACTACAAACGACCCAGGCTGGCGTAGTTGAGCTATTAATAATAATCTAAAACTAAATTTATATAAAAAAAAAATTAAAAACAAAAAACCAAAAGAAAATCAAAAAATAACAAAAAAACCTAGTTGAAAATACTAGATAAAAAAATAATAATAATAATAATAATAATAAAAAAACCTAGATGTAACTTTCCTAATTTAATAATAATTTTACTTATTACACTCGACAATCAACTACGCCAAAGCGACAGCAGAACCACCAGTAACCACACCAACCCACCCCCACCCATCCTTGATCCAATCTTAAACCCGACCTTCACACACAATTCACTCATTTCATGCCATTACAACCCTAGTCACGGCCGGACGCCACTGGGATAACCGCCTAGGTTGTCTACTAGCCAGAGAATAACGCTGGCGCCGGGGGCGGCCCCAGATGGGGAATGGAAATGTATCCACCTCAATCCTAATCCCAAGAAAAGAAAATCCTACCCCAACAAGCAACTCCTTATAACCTTTGCCACCGCCGGACTCCACTGGGATAACCGCCTAGGTCAACCTTCTAGCCAGAGAATAACGCTGGCGCCACTGGCGGCCCAAGATGGGAAATGGATATGTAACCATCCGCGTCAAACCTATTCCCTACAGTCAAGTTAAACCTTTCGACCCTTCCCGGAAATCGACTCACAAAATCATCCACAAATCACCATCATACCTTAAACACACCTACCCACATCCCAAGAAAAGAAAATCCTCCCCAATTCCCGCGACCCAGTGCAATCATTCACCATCATACCTTAAACACACCTACCCACATCCCAAGAAAAGAAAATCCTCCCCAATTCCCGCGACCCAACGCAAACACTCACAACTCACCACATTCCTTAAACACACCTTCCCACATCCCAAGAAAAGAAAATCCTCCCAAATTTCCACGACCCAGCACAATCACTCACACCTCCCCACATCCCAAGAAAAGAAAATCCTCCCCAATTCCCGAGACCCAGCGCAATCACTCACAACTCACCATCATACCTTAAACACACCTTCCCACATCCCAAGAAAAGAAAATCCTCCCAAATTCCCACGACCCAACACAATCACAAATTGCACCTCAAAGGGTAATTTACTAATACACGTGTAATTCTCTTACAGCCCCATTTCATCTGTTCCATTTCATAGGTATTAATTTCATTCACGAGGTTAAGAGTCACGACAGTGACTCGGTACTCAAACAACAAATCAGCCCTTTCATAGACAACCTGGCGTGGCATATCTGTCAAGTCAGATGTTCTATGTCGGGCAACAGCCGAAAGGTCAATTCACCACACATACTTGCACACGATGACTAACTGTAGGCAACTCCAGGAGATATACAAAGACAGAAACAAGAGACTGTACCAACAGACAGACACACACTCCAACGAGATAGTTAGGGACCTAGGACGCTACGACCCTGCTGAACAGAGACACTACAAACGACCCAGGCTGGCGTAGTTGAGCTATTAATTATACTCTAAAACTAAATATATATAAATATAAAAAATATATATATATATAAAACCCAAAGAAAATTAAAAAATAACAAAAACCCTAGTTGAAAATACTAGATGAAAAAAATAATAATAAATAAAAAAAACTAGATGTAACATTTCTAATAGAATAAAAATTTACATATTATACTTGACAATCAACTACGCCAAAGCGACAGCAGAACCACCAGCAACCTCACCAACTTACCCCACCCATCCTTGATCCAATCTTAAACCCGACTTTCACACACAATTCGCTCATTTCATGCCATTACAACCCTAGTCACGGCCGGACGCCACTGGGACAACCGCCTAGGTTCTCTACTAGCCAGAGGATAATACTGGCGCCGGGGGCAGCCCCAGATGGTGAATGCAAATGTATCCACCTCACTCCTAATCCCAAGAAAAGAAAATCCTACCCCAACAAGCAACTCCTTATAACCTTTGCCACCGCCGGACTCCACTGGGATAACCGCCTAGGTCAAACTTCTAGCCAGAGAATAACGCTGGCGCCACTGTCGGCCCCAGATGGGGAATGGATATGTAACCATCCGCGTCAAACCTATTCCCTACAGTCAAGTTAAACCTTTCGACCCTTCTCGGACATCGACTCACTAAATCATCCACAACTCACCATCATACCTTAAACACACCTACCCACATCCCAAGAAAAGAAAATCCTCCCCAATTCCCGCGACCCAACGCAATCACTCACTAAATCACTCACAACTCACCATCATACCTTAAACACACCTCCCCACATCCCAAGAAAAGAAAATCCTTCCCAATTCCCGCGACCCAACGCAATCACACACTGAACCACTCACAACTCACCATCATACCTTAAACACACCTACCCACATCCCAAGAAAAGAAAATCCTCCCTAAATCCCACGACCCAACGCAATCACTCACTAAATCGTTCACAACTCACCATCATACCTTAAACACACCTCCCCACATCCCAAGAAAAGAAAATCCTCCCCAAATCCCACGACCCAACACAATCACAATCATAAATTCCACCTCACAGAGAGATTTACTAACACAACTGTAATTCCTTTTCAGCTTAATTTACTAATACTTGTAATTCTTTTACAGCCTCATTTCATCTGTCTCATTTCATAGGTATTTAATTTCATTCGCGAGGTTAAGAGTCACGACAGTGACTCGGTACTCAAACAACAAATCAGCTCTTTCACAGACAACCTGACTTGGCATAACTGTCAAGTCAGATGTTCTGCGTCGGGGGCAACAGCCGAAAGGCGGTCAATTCACCAGTTCTATTGTGGCCTTGACCACGATTAGAAATATCAGTAATGGATCAGTAACGTATAACACCGGGTCATGACTCTACCGTCTCAAAGCACCACATCCTCTTCTCGTTCCCTTCCTCCGTCTTGAGTACCGAGGTCTCCTTCCTATCCCCACCTCAACACGCCGTCTTGAGTACCGAGGTCTCCTTCCTATCCCCACCTCAACACGCCGTCTTGAGTACCGAGGTCTCCTTCCTATCCCCACCTCAACACGCCGTCTTGAGTACCGAGGTCTCCTTCCTATCCCCACCTCAATACGCCATCTTGAGTACCGAGGTCTCCTTCCTATCCCCACCTCAACACGCCGTCTTGAGTACCGAGGTCTCCTTCCTATCCCCACCTCAACACGCCGTCTTGAGTACCGAGGTCTCCTTCCTATCCCCACCTCAACACGCCGTCTTGAGTACCGAGGTCTCCTTCCTATCCCCACCTCAACACGCCGTCTTGAGTACCGAGGTCTCCTTCCTATCCCCACCTCAATACGCCATCTTGAGTACCGAGGTCTCCTTCCTATCCCCACCTCAACACGACATCTTGAGTACCGAGGTCTCCTTCCTATCCCCACCTCAACACGACATCTTGAGTACCGAGGTCTCCTTCCTATCCCCACCTCAACACGCCGTCTTGAGTACCGAGGTCTCCTTCCTATCCACACCTCAACACGACATCTTGAGTACCGAGGTCTCCTTCCTATCCCCACCTCAATACGCCATCTGGAGTACCGAGGTCTCCTTCCTATCCACACCTCAACACGCCGTCTTGAGTACCGAGGTCTTCTTACTCTCTCCAGATCACCGCACCATCTTGAGTACCGAAGTCTTCTTACTCTCTCCAGATCACCGCACCATCTTGAGTGCTGAGGTCTTCTTACTCTCTCCAGATCACCGCGCCATCTTGAGTGCTGAGGTCTATTCTTCCCCTTCTTACCTTACCCAGGCTTTTCCCCTTCTCCACTGAACCACACGTGCGGGATTGCTCTCTTTATCACTTGTACCCCCTCCCCCTTGTCACCCAATGCCTCCGTCAGTCCTACGGTAGCCGGCCCGGGAACAACATGGGTTTCACGAATCGCTCCGGAAAAACCCAACAGACGAGACAGAAGAAAGCGCAGAGTCAGTCCACCGGCCCTAACAACCCTACCACGCCAGAGTACAGCGCTTGGCGGACGGGTACTCAACCAAAGGACGGCACGCTAGCCACCACGGCCACCAGACCTCGGGGATTAAGCTCTCCCAACTCTCCGAACCCCTCCCCGTTCACCCCCGCACACTCTTTTATACTTTTCTACCAGCCACTACTCCCACGAATAGCCCACGGTACGCGCTCCCCCAACCCCAATCTCCACACTCAGTACCGTCGGTTCTTCTTCCATACGTCCGTATCCCGCGCCAGTCAACAAGACCCCCGAGTGGGCCAACTTCCCCAAGTCCACATGGCGCACCACACCAAGATCCCCAAGGTCTTTAAGAACCTCCAGACGACTTTCGACTCCACGTCGGTGCCAAAGTAAGCTTCGCTATCTCCAGACTAGTAGATAGAGAGGTAAACCAACGACTCACCAAGAGATAACAATGAAACACCCAGTGGCGATTGTCAAAGTGCATTAATAATGTTTTATCTACTGGAACATTTGTCTAATAGGATCAAATATTTAAACGTTAGGTAGGTTTTTGTGTTGGATAGCTCGGAACATTATGAACCATAATTAGGATTTACCATCCAAAAGAGAGGGTTCAAACACTTCAAAAGGAAAATAAAAAAACAAAACAATAACAATCGATAGAGTGGGCTGGGTGAGTGAACTTGTTATACCCGCTGGGTAAGCTAAATAACACCCAGCACACGCAATTTGGGATAGATGAGGGCAAGTTCTCACGGCCGTCCTCAACGGCCGATAAACACAGCCCAGACGTAATACCACTATTGTGATTACCTCACATGAATTAACTCAACTTAAAATTACCGAAGGATGATACTTATATAGAGAGAAAGAACGACTATCACCGTCAACAGTAATTTATTATAATTTACCAAAAAAGAGTCAGCAACAATGGATACAAGTATATTAGCAATCATACAATATGCAACTTCCTTACAACATTTTCTTTTGGCGTCTTCATACCACTAGCGCCAGCTTTAAGAGCAACCCTCATCGCTCGCTACAAGAAATAACAATTAGGCATGAAAACTAATACCCTATTATACTCTCAACCTAGGAATTAAACGTTATCTTCAACAATTACTAACACCTAGTCAATATACATTATTCACATTATTTTACCAGCCCCGTAAGAATGGGGAAAAATATACAATTAAACCTAGCTATTTGTGTGAGCTGAGGTTGATATTAGACAACAACTTTGCATTTAATTGACCAACAACTCTCATTAGTCATCATGACTCGGTTGCTATGGCAACTTCCCATCTATACCTATCACACGCTGAAGGGGCGCAGCAATTCATGTTCGGAGGCGAACATCCATACAATAACCTTACTAAACTTACCCTAACACAGTGAAATTTACATATAAACCTAGCAAAGTTTTATTAAGTTAAAATCTACAGGCGATGTATACGAATGACATAATTTATAAGTTGTTTTCCCTTTCCCCTTTCTTTTTTTTATATATATATTTTACAGTCAATATCTATTAATCTAAGGAAAGTAGTTAAAGTGATTCAGCCCAGAGAAAAATAAATTGAGATCTACATATATTATAAGACAACATAGTCTAATGCCAAATTCGCCTATCTCTGACGAACAATTAATCAGAGCAAGGTTTTTTAGGAACGAGTCCATTTAAAATTAAAGCGCTAAACCTAACATGATAAATAGAGATAAAAATAGGAAACCAGTAACTATAATTTATACACAATTTAAATCTGTTACGCCCAAAATATAAAGTCCAAAGGGTTAGGCATCTCAACCCATTTATCTTTAATATTAATACGACGGTAAAAATCGTAAACCTTTCACAAAAATATTCCAATAGTTAGAGCAAAAGTCTCAAGTCCAGATATGTTATGCGTTCAGATAAGAGTAAAGTTTTAGTTTATACGTAGACATAGCTTGAAATGTCAATAAAAGCAAGTTTAAAACCTTTTGGATATTTACTAAGTAAAAATAATTGAAGCGCCTAAAAAGAATTTAGAAAAGTCAGACATTTAACCCAAAAGAAATTTAGCTTACATTGTAATTTTCGTCGCTATCGCTTATTCAAGCGACCTTCACAGCCAGCCCAAGAGTGGCTCACAATTCACATGGTCGATCTTTTATACGCACTAAAACACAGCTTGCAGAACATAGTGGGGGGGGGGGGGCGCCAAAGAACGTAGATAGGGTGGAGAAGGTTCTAGGAGCCTCTCGGAGCTAGTAGAAGCCCGCTCGTAAACTTGGTGGAGTGTTACTTCTTTTCTTCTTATGGTCTTTGGGCAAGCAGACTCGGCGTGATGTATTCCAGTGGGCGCGCCTTTAGTATTACAAGGAAGGTCGTGATGGCCAGGTGTGTGACGATAAGTGGCTCGCAGTGTTTACATGAGCATGGCCGCGGACGTCTTCGTAGAATTGGGTATATTTGCAGTTTCCAGTATTGTAACATTAGCTAGCGGCTAATGTTACAATTATTTTGTGTAGCAGAAGCATATAAAGGACGAGAAGATGAGAGCCAGTTCGGATTGTTCGTTGATGTAGGGGAAGGAGCGGGATGTGAAAAACAAGAGGATAGTGGGCTATGATGTCGACGTGTTCTATTGATGAATATTCCGCCGATCTCATTCATGAACAAACCTCTTTCATTCTCAGGCAGCTTCCATAGTTGTTTTGCTAAAATTCTAGCAAATAGGTCGCACTCATCCTCTTCTGTTTTGTTTTTTTTAACTTTGTTTAATGTGCTGAGAGCTTCCTTCAGTTGTTTCCCCGCTTCTTGAAGTTCAGGAGGATTCATGGCACGCCAACGAACTGTTTGTTGGGATGGCGGTTTCAGATGATGCGAGTGGTGGGTTACTAGTAGCTGGGACCTCCTCCTCCTCATCAGTCATAAAGTTTTATTGCGAAGGTTCCATCTAAAAACACCCTGCTAGTTGTCGATCCTAATCAAACTTAATTAATAGTTTTATAAAGAAATCTACCCTGTCGCCATGACTCGAATTTAAAGTTGGAAATATTAGTGTGTCAGCTTGTAGCATACGTAATGCATTCGACTAGAAATCCAGAGGTCTTATGTTCGAGTCCTACAGCAAGGGTAGTATTTCTTGCTTAAATGTTTACTAAATTTTTTAAAATTAGAATAATGTACTTAATTTTATCATCTAATTTTATCATAGCAGATGCCAACAAGTGAGGGGGATTGGATGTCTATGAGAAAAGGATTTAGTGGGAATTTTCCACACTGCGTTGGTGTTATCGATGTCAAGCATATAATTCTGCAATGCCCTGCTAGTAGTATTTCTGAATATTTTAAATACAAAAAGAATTTTAGTATTGTTCTTCTAGCTTTAGTCGATAGTAAGTATCGTTTTGTTTACGCTGATATTGGAAGTCAGGGGAGAATTAATGATAGAGGGGTGTTTAGAAACTTTACATTATGGGAAATAATCTGCTCCAACAACCTTAATTTAGCAACAGCTTGTCCCATTCCTGGCTCAAATAAAGATGTTTTGTATTTTTTTCTGGGTGACGGGGCGTTTGCTCTTAGTACTAATGTAAACCATATCCGGGAAATCATGAGATTGGTTCACCGAAACGCACCTTCAACCAACGATTGGCAAGCTCTCGTGTAGTGATTGAGAACGTTTCTGGAATAATAGCTTCAATATTTAGAGTTTAAAAAAAAAAATTTCATTAGATACAAACCCTGCAAAACTTCTTACCAAGTCCTGTATATTACTGTACAATTTTTTCAGAAGAAGTAAAACTTCAGAACACATATATACCCCTTCGGGTACATTTGATATTTTTGATGAAAATGGAACATTAATTCAACCTGGTTCTTGGAGGCGAGTCGTACGAAACTCTTGAGCCATTAGGCCTTTACAACAAGTACCACGCAAACCCCAATGAAAGCAACACAGATAAGAGAAGAGTTTATTTCACATTTTTATAAAAAAATAATGTTTGTTAATACTAAGATTATTTTCTGTTTATTAATACAAAACTCTCATTTATGTTTGTTCATATACATATTCTTTTAATAATAATAGTTGTAATAATAAAGATTTATAAAATAATACTATTAATTGTGTGTTTCATTGTACTTGCAGTGATTTCGGTGTTAATTAAGTAGTCGTGCATTCATACTTTCCCCAAAAATTCTTCCATCACGTCTTAGCCAAACCAAATTGGTGTATAAATATAATCCACACCAGCTCCAATCCACACCAGCTCCAGATGTTATCCCTCTGAACGCAGCCAGAAGCGAATCTTTCTTCTCTGTGAATCCTGCCACAGGAATAAGGACAATGGCACTACGAACCCACGTATCGTTTTCATTTATTTTTATCTTTGTGGAATTTATGTTTTGGTTCCCACAAAGTTAGTTCACCTTGGTATAATTCCAAGAATTGTTGGGTTATTTCATTTGTCCACTCACTTATGGTTTCTTTTAATTAATAAGTATAATTAAAAGAAAACAAGCTTAAAATTAATAGAGTTTAATTTAATTAAATTTGTTGACATGCCACGTGTTAACACTCCGGGCTCTAATTGCGGGGGCGGAGGGAGGGGGGGCCACTCGGACTCGAGGCGAGGCATTAACACAGCTCAGGGGGTCTCGTCAGTGTTATGGCTACAGAGAAGTGAAATAAGTGAGTCTTAGCGTTGCCATGGCAACGTGTTGCGTCACATCCGGAATAGAGGGGACATAGTTCACACAGTAAATTCATTGTAGTTCACGATCGATTGTCAACTATTCTTTAGACAGCCAATCTGAAATTGTTTTACCAAATCATTGAGGGGAAAACTTGCCATTCTTCCGTTTTTATGAGTGACTCGATGTAACGCAAAAAGATAAGATTTTTTACGTGATTGTGCGTAGTGAGATGAAACTTTAATTTGATCTACGCCCAAATGTTGCTTCATGGGCGGTACTCGGCTCGAAATCGCAAAATAAGGGAGAGCGAATGTATCTTGCTCCAAGGTCCTTATATCCAGTGGATGTATCGTGTTCCAAGGACCTTATATCCAGTGGATGTATCGTGTTCCAAGGGCCTTATATCCAGTGGATGTATCTTGCTCCGAGGGCCTTATCTCCGGTGGATGTATCGTGTTGCAAGGGCCTTATCTCCGGTGGATGTATCTTGCTCCAAGGGTCTTATATCCAGTGGATGTATCGTGTTCCAAGGGCCTTATATCCAGTGGATGTATCGTGTTCCAAGGGACTTATCTCCGGTGGATGTATCGTGTTGCAAGGACCTTATCTCCGGTGGATGTATCTTGCTCCAAGGGTCTTATATCCAGTGGATGTATCGTGTTCCAAGGGCCTTATATCCAGTGGATGTATCGTGTTGCAAGGACTTTATCTCTGGTGGATGTATCTTGCTCCAAAGGTCTTATATCCAGTGGATGTATCGTGCTCCAAGGGCCTTATATCCAGTGGATGTATCTTGCTCCGAGGGACTTATCTCCGATGGATGTATCGTGTTGCAAGGGCCTTATCTCCGGTGGATGTATCTTGCTCCAAGGGTCTTATATCCAGTGGATGTATCGTGTTCCAAGGGCCTTATCTCCGGTGGATGTATCGTGTTCCAAGTGCCTTATATCCAGTGGATGTATCGTGTTCCAAGGGCCTTATATCCAGTGGATGTATCGTGTTCCAAGGGCCTTATCTTCGGTGGATGTATCGTGTTGCAAGGACCTTATCTCCGGTGGATGTATCTTGCTCCAAGGGTCTTATATTCAGTGGATGTATCTTGCTCCAAGGGCCTTATATCCAGTGGATGTATCTTGCTCCGAGGGCCTTATCTCCGGTGGATGTATCGTGTTGCAAGGGCCTTATCTCCGGTGGATGTATCTTGCTCCAAGGGTCTTATATCCAGTGGATGTATCGTGTTCCAAGGGCCTTATATCCAGTGGATGTATCGTGTTCCAAGGGCCTTATCTCCGGTGGATGTATCGTGTTGCAAGGACCTTATCTCCGGTGGATGTATCTTACTCCAAGAACCTTTATCCTGAGCTCATGTTACTTACGGGGTTATTAGCACCTGGGACCACGCTCCATGCAAACCTATCTTGACAGGATTAGTGCTGTAGTTAGCACACCAGACTAATCTGGGTGACCACTGACCAGAGTTCAACCCAATACCAAATGCAATGGGCGCAGTTTCCATTTTATTTCCAGTCAATGTATTTCAAATATATTGCTCTCGTCCTGTTCACTTAGATTAGTTTGAGTAGGTTATCCGTAGATGGGCAAAATGGGCTGTTTTTCGTTGTATTTAAAAAAGTGACTTTATATCAGCTACTCTGGGATGCTAACAAAACTAGTGGTTCATTGCAGCGATGGCTGTAAAATATTGCACTAAAATTTATTTTATTTTTATTGGGAAGGGCTCTATATAACAAGCCCTCACTCATTTTTAAGTTAAAAGTTCACTCGTCAAAGGTTATCAACTTTACTTATATATTTAGTTTTCAGTGTGTAATTTTAATAAAAACATATATTTTTCCCCTTAACGTCTCGGTGAGAACTTTAAAACAACCCCTCTCTCAGATCTCTATCTATTCGTTGCACCAAACCACTCAAGTAACGATTGAGCCGATCATATTTTTATTTACCAATATACAGCTGTACACAAATCATGGTTTCCATGGTGATGTAAACTAAGAATGATTGTACAGATGAAACACACAGAAGTTAAAGATGGAAAATTGGGTTTTAGTTTTAGGCCACTATTTTTACCGGCATCCTGATTCCCTAATATTTAAAATGAGTGTTCGTTTGTCAAAATCTGTTAAGTCATTTCTATTTCTGGAAACAGGCTTATCAAATAATATATATTAATATAGAGAGAGTAATAAATGTGATAGTGAAAATGAGAGTGTAAGTGTTTGAGTATGTTATTGTCTAATCGTGTGGGTGAGTGTGAAAATTAGAGTTTGAGTGTGAGAAAGTGAGTGTAAGGGACTGAGAATAAGAAATTGAGAGAGATTGAGTGAATGTGAACGAGCGATAGTGGGAGTATGTTTATGTGTTAGAGAGAGAAATACTGGAAGAAGATGTCTTATATTTAACTTTAAATTTTGCAAAGTCTTTTAATATGAATATGCCGAGATTTTCTAAAAGACTTTGATGATGCCATTTCAAGTAGTCCCGCGAGAGATTCGACTTAGGGTATGAAGTAGAACTCTTGCGTTTGTTTAAAATGTAATGATTGTTGTAACATAACCGTTTCAGTTAATATGTATATTTTTGTATTTAGAAGCTCAGACACTTTCTTAATAATAGGAGCTCATAAAGCTATCCATTGATTATTATTTTTTTATATTAATATTTAAAGTAAACATGGTCAATTTAACTCTGCCTGTTATTCTTTTGTTTCTAGTCGAAATTATCTATTGCACAATGTTTTCCAACTACAGCTACAGGTTGACCCTTAAGGCCACGTGAATTATTGTTGTCATATTTTTCAAAAAACTATTATTCTCATTTTTAACTCTTGCTATTGCAATTTTCTATTATCTTGTATGTTAGCTTACTCCCTCCCTTCCTTGTGGTATTTTTAGTGGCCTATTACTATAAGGTAACAGAGAGGGCGTAACAAACTGACAGAACATTTCGTTTATTTTAACAACTATAGAAATATGGATATTCGCTCTTACTCGAACGAAGGAGCGTCTGCCACAAGTTGGCAACAGTAAAAAGGGATTAAGTTTTCGGCAATATACATAAAGACAATCTACCCAAGCTAGTACCAGACTAATACCTGAGAGGTCTGATCATGAATGATAGTGACAATTGAAAATAGAAACATAGCATCAAATCTTATATTTTTAGAGTTACTTAGAAGAATATTATTTAAGCTAGCTAGCTTGTATTAACTCTCATGAAGAGTTACAAAAACCTAAGAATAATACCCTATAAGAGGAGTTTCCACTTTACAAATAATAGATGGCTAACAATTAGGCATCTACACAGTATTTTACTAGGGCCGGTCATTTCCTAATGAGTACTGCCAGAACAATCAATAGTAAATTTATACATTTACCCATTACTAGGGCATATAATAGCTAGTACAAACTATCTTTGCACACTTAAATAAGGTAACTCGAGGAGAGATGGCACACCATTCAAGAAAAATTCATAAAAAAAATATTATTTATTAATAAGTGGCACTCAATACAAATATAAGTTAATTAGGATGTCTGTTACCATCATGAACCCTAAACTAGAGCAAAAAAATGTGTTTTATAGCTTGATGAGGAAAATTCTCAAAGTATACATTTGTTCCATCTCTCCTAACAGGGTAGGAGAGATGGCACAGAAGGGTAGGAGAGATGGTACTATGAAATGTAATGCTTAAAAAATGTTGTGCAAAGAAGAGATGCCGTATTTGTTAGTTTTTAATCTACTGTACAGTTATGATATATCATGAAGAATAATTGTCAAAATTTATTTTATAATTAAAATTACTTTTCAGAAAAATAATATAAGCACTTCATATCAAAACTGAAGAGAATAATTAGGCACTAGCCTAAGTTTACAAATCTACTTGCCTATGGAATAGGAAACACAATTTGTTTAACTAGGGCCATGCATAGCATTTTTAAGTGGATGCACTTTTAGCCTGCCTCTTATTTTTCAATCTACCACACGAAGCACACATTTGTTTATAGATGGAGCAGCTTTCATGGAGCCATCTCAAGCAGTTAGTGCACCTAATCCAGTCTGATTGAGATTTGGTCTTGGAGTAGAGCTCGAAACATTCAACACACTCATCTTCGTTGTATTCTTCACTATTCTCATCCTCTGATAATAGCACAGGTTCATCGTGGTCTTCAGATGAGGAGGATGAGTCATATTTTATACGCTTTTTAGCTCCCTGCCGTGGTTTAGGCCTAGAGGACCTACATTTTAATTGTTCAGTGCCTTTAAGCCTACACACACTAAGCTTTTTAGGTTCAATTCTCTCTTCAATTTTTTCATTTTTAATTTTTTTTTTAAATTCTGTTAGAATTTTTTTTTTCTTATTATTAGTTAATTTTTCTTTCCTTTCAGCTGTTGCTGCATTCTTCTTCCTTCTATCCTAGATGTAACTGGGGTCAGTTACATTTGTAAACTGTTTTCTCTTGGAAGTTGAAGGTTTTAGAGATTTAGGAATTGGTGATATTTTCATCAGAACTTTATTTGGGGTCAATGGGATTGATCCAGTAGGTGAAACTTCAGTGGTAGTTGGAGCTTGAAGATGTTGGTTTAAGGGGAATGTGCTACTGGATGTAGAAGCAACTGCAGTGTTAGTCGAGGCTTGAAGATGCTGGTTTAAGGGGAGTGTGCTACTGGATGTAGAAGCAACTGCAGTGCTAGTCGAGGCTTGAAGATGCTGGTTTAAGGGGAGTGTGCTGTAACGTTGATTGACATCAACATTACAAGCATGAAGGATATACTGGCGAATGAACACTATTTCAACAACACCGAAGAATAAACAATATTGTACTCACCAAGAAGTGCCCCGTTTCTCGGCTAGTGTGTCTCGACTCTCGTTAAACAACATCCCTGTTCGCGAGCACTTTTTCTGCACCGAGTGTGAAAAAAAGACTAAACGAGTGAAAGGTGTGGAACATTGAGCGTGAGGTCGCCCGTTGCATCATGGGAATAACCTCGTGATAGACACGTGATGTTCTACGCGCCCCTCCAATGATCTAGTTGTTTCCTTTGGTGACTTACGACCCCTTCCCTCTGTTCCGTGTGATTGTTCTTTGATGTTCTTTTGTTTCCCCTATGTTCCCCTCTCCTCAGAGAATAACGGTTTATATACGGGTTCTGTTTGTGTTGTAAACTCACTTCTTGAATCAACCGTGTCGCTAGACACTTGCTCTAGGATGGGATTTTTTCCCAAGGTATATACAAAATTAATTGTGGGCTTACTTTCTGTTATTTTGGGTTAAATCACTGTTTTTTGTAAACATGATGAATTACGTAGCCCAACGTGTCGTAATATATTTTATTACAGGTTAAATGTATTATTGGGAGTTTTTGCCCTTCCGGCGTGGTAAATAATAGTTAAAACCATGAGGGACATTATCTCTTTGTATTTTTTTGATCTTACATCTTTTAAGGCGTAATGCCTGGATAATATGGGAAATGTTTATAGCCCTTAAGGCTAAATATTGTTTGTACTATTTTTTTATGGCTAAGTCCATGATTTACTATCTCCTTTAAAAAGATATATTTTGGTTGCCATAAATAGTTGTGTTTTTAAATTGAATTTTCGAAGTCATATGATTCAATCCGATTTTGAAACGCGGATTGTTGGCCTGTGGCAGCTAGTTATTGTTGTCATTATATGGAGGGTTGCCGCGGAGACCCATAGAGAAGTTATATATTAATCTTGGAAATAATTGTTAGGACAAATGTTGTTATGGCAACGGTACAACAGGGCATAACCCTGTTCTTCATATATCTATATAAATATACATATTTTTATTTATTGTTACCTATATTCATATATATATATATATATATATATATATATATATATATATATATATATATATATATATATATATATATATATATATATATATTGTTATATTTTTCAAATAAATATTTATTTACTTCACATGCGATCTTTAATTTACTATTGCAGGTAAAAAAGTCATTGTCTTTACTCTAAGGATTCTCGCCTCTTTTCCCCCCTTGACTGATAGTACAAAATAACGGGTGATGGTTGGGGAGGCTTCATGACAGCAAATTGTTGTATAGGTCAGACTGAAGACCTATTCGCATTTATGTGGTCCTACTGCTCTTCTGCAATTAATCATTTGCTATTTTTTTTTTATGTATATGTGCGCCTGTCCTTGTCCATTAGAGGAGAAGGAGGGCGGTACAGTGCTACTGGATGTAGAAGCAACTTCAGCGGTAGTTGGTGCAAGTAGTAGTTGGTTTGAGGTGAGTTAGTTACTGGATGAAGCAAAAGCTCCTGCAGGAGTATTACCTGGGTTCGGTAAAGCCGGCGTGACAGTTAACAGGGGCACAAAGGTGTCAGTATTATTAGGGGTTTTGTCGCAGGATAGCAGATAAGCATGTTCTGGGATAGCGTTCATGTCCAAAGGATATATTCCTGTTGCTCGGAAGGCAGTGATTCCCATTTGAGAGGTGGCACAGCGACCCCAAGCCAGATTTAACAACTCGCCATAATCATCTCTTGTAACCTTGTTTCTTAGTCTCATCATTTTTGCACAAGCATCTTTGAAATACATTTTAAAAGGTTTGAAGACTATTCGGTCCAAAGGCTGCAGGTAGTGCGTTGTGTGGCTAGGAAGACACAAAATTACAATTTCACTGTCCTGTGCAATTTGAAGTAACTGTGCAGAGTTCATGTGGGCGGAATGACCATCAAAAATTAACAAATTTTTCCCTCTTGGCTTACGAGGAATAAAATGACCTGTGAGCCAGTCCATGAATAAATTCGTATCAATGTAGCCATTTTCTTTCCTCATTTTTATCTGTGTGCCAGGTGGTGCACCCTTTCCATACTGAGGCTTTTGATAGGTGCCTTTAAACACACAGTAGGGGGGCAAAAATTGCCCCTCTGCACTGCAGCAAGCCAACACCGTAATTGTTTCCCCTTTTTCGGCTGATGTTACCACATGAACATCCTTGCTGCCTTTTGCGGCAATAACCTGGCCAGGGTCATTATTTAGCTGGGTCCCAATTTCATCTGCATTCCAAATATTTCCCGGTTTATCCATTAGATTGTATTCAACCATAATTGTCGTCAAAAGATCAAAGTAATGTTTAACTTCTTCTCTGTTCATACCTTCTGTCCTTGCTCTACTGATACCGTCAGCTTTTCTCACAGAAAGCTCGGGGTTGCGGCACATAAAAGAAGCCAACCAAACGTCACCTGCCATCCTACTGTCTTTGTTGAAAGTGTGTTGTATTTTTAAAGATTCTGCCAAATCATAAGCCAGTGTACGCACATCTTTTCTAGTAGGTGCAAAACCAACCCCCTGAAGCTTTTTTATGTGGCTAACTAGCTTCTTTTCTGCATCAATTCCAAGCTGTGAAGATGGCCCAAGATTTTGCTTAGTAAAAGTTTGTTTTTTTATTCTGTTTCTTAAAGTTGTCAGTGGTATATTGAACTGTTTACTTGCCTGCCTCAAAGAGAATTTTTCTATTGACACAGCCTCAGAAGCTCTTCCCAGGTCCTCTTTTGACCGGGAAGCGCGGGTTGTTTTCCTCTTATAGATGTTAGGCTTATTGGTCAGTTCTGAACATAAGCACAAAATCCTTAGGTTATTACAAAACCGTCATAATATTTATATTTTTCACTGGCCCCATTTTAGGGATCCTTGTAGGCCTATACCTGCTCAGTTACGACATTATGCATATTGGGTGCGCCATCTCTCCCAAATGGGTAGGAGAGATGGCACACCCCACCATTATTCGACAGAATATGGTGTATGCGCCGGACAACAGTACATCACATGCCCATCCACCCTACATCACTCATAAACTATGGGTTGCTCATTATTTCACAGAGAAATATACTAACTGAAAAATACATAATGCATATTGAAAATTCAGCTACTTACCAATATCATATGATGCACAGAAATATGAATAAAGCGAGTCACGTTAACACCAACAACGGAAGAAACTTTCTACACACACAATGAGCTCCACTGCACGTTTACAACTGAGCAACTGCGCCCTGTGGGACTCATTGACCTTGATTCCGAGGGGTGTGCCATCTCTCCTACCGCGCCATCTCTCCTCGAGTTACCCTACATATGGCGCCTGAATGGGCCGGAACAAAGCATTATTCCCGCGGGCCACTACTTCAATCTAGTAGTGCTCCCACAGTTTGCTTACCGTAAATAGCTACGCAAAAAGAGTGCACCCGTGACTGCAATCAGTCACTGACCTAACTAGGTCCAAGAATAAAGTGTTAGATCAGTAGTTCCCAACCTGGGGGCGATCGCCCCCAAGTGGGCGATTTGGGTTATCAGGGGGGCAATAAATAAGTGGGGGGCGATGAGTATTAAAAGGGGGAAAAATTAAAATAGTACTGTTCAGTAGAAGTTGTCGGGTAGCACGAGTCACTGGCTATTCTCAGCCGGCGAGTTCACTGCGCTCACCCCTCTTCACAGTCCCCCACCTGTTGCTGTTCAGCGCGGCCGACAGGTGACTCAACCCCCTCCCCCTCCTGCCAACACAACACACTTGCCATTGACCTACATTCGTCTTCAGTCTTCACTAGCCTTTGTGTGCCTCACCATCAGTTTTTGTGCGTGTCTTTTCTGTTTTTGTGCGTTTGTTTTGAAGTGTAGAAGTTCATGCACAATGGATTCAAAAAAGAATAAGTTTCGTCAACACTCAGCTGAGTATTTAAAATTCGGTTTTATCACGTCACCGCAAAATGTGCAGTTTCCACATTGTCTTTTGTGCGATAAAACATTTACTAGTCATGAAGCCATGAAGCCTTCGCGAATGAAAGATCATTTATCAAGAGTACACAATAATAAAGTGAGTAAAGAAGTTAGTTATTTTCAACACCTCAAAGCTAAAGCTGTTAAACGGCGTAATGTGAGTGAATTATTTAAAAAACGAGCAACCGATCTTGACAAAGGTCTTCTTGCTTCTTACGAGGTGTCTTTATTGATCGCTAAATGTGGTAAACCTCACACAATTGGCGAGACTCTTGTTTTACCGGCTACCAAAAAAATTGTTGAAATCATGCTAGGCGAGGGCCCTAGTAATAAGATAAGTCAATTGGTTCCTTTGAGCAACAATACTGTTTCCAGGCGAATTGACGAAATGGCCACAGACGTTGAATCCAAACTCACCAATTTGTTGAAAAAAAGTAAATTTGCATTTTTATTGATGAATCGACTGTGATTGATAACAAAGCAATTTTATTAGCTTATGTGAGGTTTATCAATGAACAAAAGGAAATTACCGAGGAAATGCTGTTTGCTAACACTTTGATCACTGATACGAAGGGATCGTCGATTTTTAGAGTGGTACAAGATTATTTTGAGGAAAAAGAGATTCCCCTAACAAACGTGAGCGCTTGCGCAACAGCCCACCTTAAGAAAGAAGTGCCAGAGGTCATCACTATTCACTGTGTCATTCATCGTCAATACTTAGCTGCGAAAAAATTGAGTGGTGTCCTGCATGAAACCCTAAAACTGGTCATTACTGGTGTCAACAAGATTAAAGCTAATTCCCTCAATGACCGTCTGTTTAGACAACTTTGCGATGAAAATGATGAGGAATTCGAACGCTTGCTTCTACATACGGCCGTGAGGTGGCTTTCCAAAGGAAACTGTTTGCGCCGTTTCTTCGAATTATTTGACACGGTTACTGAGTTTCTCGACACGTCTGATACTGTTTTAAGTGAGAATTTGAAGCAACGCAAGTTGGAACTTGCGTACCTTACAGATATTTTTGAAAAAATGAACGAAGTCAATATAAGGCTTCAAGGAAACAAGATGAACCTTATAAAGGCCAAAAGAATTATTTCATCATTCATCGCCAAGTTTGATATTCACAAGGTAAATATTGGCCGTAAAGAGCTGATTCAGTTTCCGACCCTTAAAAAGTGTTCAGTGTCAGCTAACGGGACTCCTGAACTCCCAGAAGACAACATCCTAATTTTTACTGATCACCTTGACCAATTAAAAACTGATATGGAATTAAGATTTGAAGATTTGACCAAGTTACAAATTCCTGATTGGATTCTAGATCCATTCTCGTTTGAAGCTGTGGATAAGCTTGATAACTCTTTGCAGACAGAGTTTCTAGATCTGAAGTATGACTGTGAGGCGAAAATCATTTTCAAGCAGAGCGGTTACGAGTTAGGCTGGGTGAAGATTATGGACACTTATCCACAACTGTGGGGAAAAACTGAACTACTTCTCATCTCGTTCCCGTCAACATATTTAGTTGAAAAAGGATTTAGTTCTGTTGTCCAGCTCCTCACAAAACAAAGAAATAAGTTGGACATTTGCCTTAAAGGAGACTTGCGCCTGAACTTGACGAACATAAAGCCGGATATTCAAGCTTTAACTCAAATCCACCAAGCACAAGGCAGCCATTGAAAAGGTAAAATAAAACAATAACAAATTTTCAAACTTTCATTTATTTTTTTCAAATTTTAACTGTCAACTTTCTTAATTTTTCCAGATTCCAATTTAAAAATGAAAACATGTACTCCTGTTTTTTAAATGTACATCAATGATCTTAGTTAATTATTTCACTTCTTTGTTATTTAAAAAAAATCTGTAAAAAATGTACATTTTTTCCCATTTTATTCAAGAGTGACCGGATAAAACTGCTTTGGTTGTTTTTATATACGGTAGTAAAATTGTTTATAATAATAAAACTGCTTTATTATTTACACCTTACTTCAAATTAAAATTAGGCATACAATGAAAATGGGGCGATAGGTGTTAGTCAACCTCCAGAAAGGGGAGATGGGCCACAAAAGGTTGGGAACCACTGTGTTAGATGATCTGATTGTAGTCATAAAGAGATTCTAAACGTGATCATACCGTTTAGGGTGTCACAAAAATATAACAATATCTTAAGGACTTAGAAAAGGAAATCAAATTCATGGACTCAGAATACACAATCACCTGGTCTTATACATATGTAGAGCATATAGCCCTCGTATTTAAACTATGCCTTATGGGCATAGGGAAATAACCGTCAGACTATCTGACCCAAGAAACTATGTCTGATGAACACAGAAAAATAACGTCAGACATTCCGACTAAAGAAACCATGTCTGATGGACAAAGAAAATAGCGTTAGAAATTCTAACTAAAGAAACCATGTCTGATGGATATAGAAAATAATGATAGACCTTCTGACATTAAAACTTATGTCTGATGGACATAGAAAATAATGATAGACATTCTAACTAAAGAAACTATGTCTGATGGACATAGAAAATAATGTTAGACATTCTGACATTAAAACTTGTGTCTGATGGACATAGAAAATAACTCAGACACTCTAACCCAATACATTATGTCCATTATGTCTGATTGACATAGAAAATGAAGCAAGACATTCTAATACATGAAACTATGTCTGATGGACATAAAAAGCAACGTCAGATATTTTGACACGATACTCAATGTCTAATCGGCATTTAAAATAAAACAAGACATTCTGATGCATGAAACTATGTCTGATGGACATAGAAACGGATTTTAGAATCTAATGTAGGTTCTAAACAGAAGATACATATACTTAAATTCTCAGAAGAGGCTTCCACTGCAACGTGAGACCGACGCCTGACACATCGTGGCCACTAGTAGTCTTCGGTGCTTAAGTTTTACGCCGTAGGTCTTCCTCTGGTGTATAAATACAATGGAATACAGAAATGCGAGTCACAGGGAATCCGTTATATAGCAACCGAACTGGCTCGGATTTGGACTACATCGGGATAACTAAGGGGGTAAGAGGGTAAGGGGGTTAGAGTTGTAGAATTACTCCACTTTCTACCCAGCGCTGTCAGAAGGTGTAGCGAGCAGAGACAATTATCTTTCTTTTCTTCGATCAGAACGTGAAAATGCTCGCGGTGTCGGTATGATGCGCTGGTGCAATTTTCCTCGTCGCTTTGGCGTTTCCCGGCAACATCAATTCACAGTAAGTCAACATCTGCCACATCTTATTGGAATAGATTAGTACTTGTTATCTTGTTTTAATTGTCTTTATGGAATTTTAATTGTAGATGTAATATTATATATCTGACATGCTACAGGCTGAGAACATAGAACTTACCTAAAATAATTATATATAATATAAATTTAATAGTCTGTTGACTCAGTCTTTCAAATACGTAATTACATCGACAAATTTACTGTTTATCAATCGCAACTTCTGAAGTTTCACATATTAATTATTTATTTACAATTAAAGTGTATATTATATACTTATCTTTATTTAACTATATTAAATTTTCTTTCTTTATTTTTTTAAAGATATTTTTCTCTTCAACAATAATTACAAACACACTATAAATTTAATGGTGTAATTTGATTTTTATTGCATATTAATGTACATTATATTTTTGAACAATGCACCCCATGCACAGATATTTTCAGTAGATTGGATATCCATGACAAGAATAATAATATGCTCCATGAAGTCCTTAGTTGTAAGTGTCCAACTTAAGTTAAACCTTTAGGTAAAGTCCAGGGGTCTTGAGAGAAGAAGTTTTTCATCTTACCACTTAGCAGCTTCGGGGGATAAAATTATTTAATAAAAAATCTACCTACCTCAGAAAATAAAAGGGGTTAGTAATAATATTTAGCACCGCGTCTTACTACCCGTTCGAGTTATACTCTTTAAGTACTAATTACGCTAATGGATTAGGAATTAGAAAGGTTGAATTAGAGGAAGTGAACCCGCATTTGCGTGGAGGGAGAGTGGAAAACCATTTAGGAAAAACCTCCCCCAATTCACCCGACCGAGATTCGAACCTCGATCACCCCGTCCTCAGCAGTCGAGCTCAACACGACAAGCGCGTTAGCTAACTACGCCACCGAGGCGGGTAAAAGGGGTTAGTAGTTGGCTCCCAATAATACTATACCAATATATATAAATTGAATAAAATTCATGTAACATACCTGTAGTAAAAATTTTAAAATTATATATATATATATTATTTTATCACTACAATATATCCATACGTCAAGACATATGATCTGCAGCTGCAACTTTTGTCAATACCTATAAAATAACACAAATAGGATAGTAAAATGTTATTAATGTTGGAAATATGTTTGGATTTTCTAAACTGTTCTTTAACCAAAATAAAGCTATACCTTCACTCAATTTAAGACCCAGAGAGCACCGGCACAAATATCCACGTCTCAATCAAAGTAGTCAGAGCCAAACAAACACCTCACCTTAATTAATGAAGTTGTAACCTCGCTTGCTAATTAGCAATTCCTGGGTTACACCTTCAGAAGCACTGAGCGTAAAATTAACAAATAATTATTAGTATGGAGAATTATTTCAAAATAAAACTTTTGACGTGCGCACACACACACACACACACACACACACATATATATATATATATATAGATATATGCACATATGTATATATATGTGTGTGTGTGTGCTTTGTGTTAGTAAATACATCAAAGGTTGGGTTGGGGGAGGAATCTTATCGGGGAGAGTTGTTATAAAAGCTTAAAACTATTGTTCTATTTATTTATTTGTGATATTTAACGTGAACTTTCTGACCTGATTGATTATATCAGCACACGACTTATTAGCTAATTTAAATCTATACCAGACACCGCACTCAGCCCAAGGTCGTTACTTTATCACTGTGAAAGGGTAAGCCCACATTTCACCAATGATACATATTTCAGCCGTACCAGGAATTGAACCCAGAGCCTTTATCTTAGTATAGAGACAAGCTACCGACTGTGCTAATATTGCTGACTAAAACTATTGTTAACTATCCTGTTGATGATACACTGACTATAAACTACAAGCAAATAATGGCAATTATACATGAATGTTTTTCCATAATTTCTTCAAATTGTTGAAGATGATGATTATAATATTTAAATATGAAGAGAAAGTTCAATCTGTGTGAATCACAGACTAGTTACCACTCAATCTGTGTGAATCACAGCCTAGTGACCACTCAAACTGTGTGAATCACAGCCTAGTGACCATACAAACAGTGTGAATCACAGCCTAGTGACCACTCAAACAGTGTGAATCACAGCCTAGTGACCACTCAAACAGTGTGAATCGCAGCCTAGTGGCCACTCAAACAGTGTGAATCGCAGCCTAGTGACCATTCAAACAGTATGAATCACAGCCTAGTGGCCATACAAACAGTGTGAATCACAGCCTAGTGACCACACAAACAGTGTGAATCACAGCCTAGTGGCCACTCAAACTGTGTGAATCACAGCCTAGTGACCACTCAAACAGTGTGAATCACAGCCTAGTGACCACTCAAACAGTGTGAATCACAGCCTAGTGACCACACAAACAGTGTGAATCACAGCCTAGTGACCACACAAACAGTGTGAATCACAGCCTAGTGACCACTCAAACAGTGTGAATCACAGCCTAGTGACCACTCAAACAGTGTGAATCACAGCCTAGTGACCACTCAAACAGTGTGAATCACAGCCTAGTGACCACACAAACAGTGTGAATCACAGCCTAGTGACCACACAAACAGTGTGAATCACAGCCTAGTGACCACACAAACAGTGTGAATCACAGCCTAGTGACCACTCAATCCTCTACTCTATGTGCAATATATTACCGTACCTAACCCATATAGAGGGAATCAATAGTACTATACGCACCTAGGTGGCCGCATGGACTAAGGCGCTATTCTCGCAATATACTAGTCTGGCGATTACGGAGAGATCATGGTTCAATCCCAATCGGGTGTATTAGGGTGGATTTTCATAAAATGTTTTTCCACTCTCTGTTTCCACGCAAACGCGAGTACACTTCTACTTAATTAAGCCCTTGTGATCCATAGCCTATGAGCGTAATGATTACTGACTTGGCCGGATCACAGGAATACAACAGTGACATCACACACAACACTTACTAAAGTGACATCACACACACTTACTAAAATGACATCACACACAACACTTAATAAAATGACATCACACACAACACTTAATAAAATGACATCACACACAACACTTAATAAAATGACATCACACACAACACTTAATAAAATGACATCACACACAACACTTACTAAAATGACATCACACACAACACTTACTAAAATGACATTACACACAACACTTACTATAGTGACATCACACACAACACTTAATAAAATGATATCACACACAGCACTTACTAAAGTGACATCACACACAACACTTACTAAAATGACATCACACACAACACTTACTAAAGTGACATCACATACAACACTTACTAAAATGACATCACACACAACATTTACTAAAGTGACCTCACATACAACACTTACCAAAATGACATACACGCAACACTTACTAAAATGACATCACACACAACATTTACTAAAGTGACATCACACACAACATTTACTAAAGTGACATCACACACAACACTTACTAAAGTGACCTCACATACAACACTTACTAAAGTGACCTCACATACAACATTTACTAAAGTGACCTCACATACAACATTTACTAAAATGACATCACACACAACACTTACTAAAGTGACCTCACACACAACATTTACTAAAATGACATCACACACAACACTTACTAAAGTGACCTCACATACAACATTTACTAAAATGACATCACACACAACACTTACTAAAGTGACCTCACACGCAACACTTACTAAAATGACATCACACACAACATTTACTAAAGTGACCTCACATACAACACTTACTAAAATGACATACACGCAACACTTACTAAAATGACATCACACACAACACTTACTAAAGTGACCTCACACACAACACTTACTAAAGTGACCTCACATACAACATTTACTAAAGTGACATCACACACAACACTTACTAAAGTGACCTCACATACAACATTTACTAAAGTGACATCACACACAACATTTACTAAAGTGACAACACACACAACATTTACTAAAGTGACCTCACATACAACATTTACTAAAGTGACATCACACACAACATTTACTAAAGTGACCTCACACACAACATTTACTAAAGTGACCTCACACACAACACTTACTAAAGTGACCTCACACACAACATTTACTAAAATGACATCACACACAACACTTACTAAAATGACATCACACACAGCACTTACTAAAGTGACATCACACACAACATTTACTAAAATGACATCACACACAACACTTACTAAAGTGACCGTTGTGTGAGGGACCATAATATTTTCCCAACATTTTCGAGACTTTCGATTCGTCCTGTAACAACAACAACAACAACAACAATAATAATAATAATAATAATATTCTTTTGGTGTTGACATAAAAAATACAAATTCTTATATTTAAACTATCCTGTGTACCGCATCCTTACTGTATAAACTGGTTTATCTAATAAATACAGCTTGGCACATTTTACCATATAAATAACATTCCCCCTTGATGCAGCTTATTGGCGTTAATTAATGAACGTTCCCTAACGAGCAAAGAGCGGAGGAGGTATCGAGACAACGAGAATAGGCCACGAAAGAAAAGATCAAACAAAAACATAAGCAGCAAGGATATTATTTTGGAGGGAAGTGCGGTATTGCGCATGCGCGAGTATTTAACGAGACTGGTTAGCAAACTTATTAGAGAATATACCACTATAACTCGACACTGCTTACATAATATATGCGAGCAAAGCTAGACAACAGACTGTTAGAGAATATACTACTCACACCTAGAGTAGTGTACACGTTGGCTCAGCAAGATTGGACCTTTAACCCCATGATCTATTTATATATCACGCTAATGACGTAATCAATCTATAAGTATAATTTCACTCACCAATTACGTCATCAGACCGATGCTCCATTTTTTCACACCCCGGGGAGACGGTCATTAAGTACAAAGTTAGAATGTGGAGTATGTCGTGGAGTACAAAGGTAGGATGGGCGGCAGTATTTCATGGAGTACAATGTTAGGATGGATGTCGGTTATGGAGTATAAAGTTAGGATGGGTGTAGCCGGTGGAAAACAAAGGTAGGACGGATGTAGATCATGGAAAACAAAGGTAGGACGGATGTAGATCGTGGAAAACAAAGGTAGGACGGATGTAGATCGTGGAAAACAAAGGTAGGACGGATGTAGATCATGGAAAACAAAGGTAGGACGGATGTAGATCGTGGAAAACAAAGTAGTCTCTGCTGATAAAATACACAACGAGCAGACTGCATTATCATCGATAGAACTGTGTTTACATTCTAAAATATAATTGGTGGACAAATAACGTAAACTGGACATTATTATTATTTTAAGGCAAACACAAAAAACATTAAACAAGAACCCGAGCTAATGTCACGTAACAGAGTAATCTCCATGAGGGCCTCCAAGAATAACACTTCAATTGACTTTCACAAATTGGCACGATAACATTTCAATACTATACCAAGGAGATGTTAATATATTTACCAAGTGTATAATAATATTATACTAAGAATATAATAATGTATCTCTCCTTCCAGTGCCTTTGAAGAATAACTAAGAAATTTGGCTTAACACACTCCCAAAAAAAACCTAATTCACATTTTTTTAGAATTTATAGTGGACTAGCCCCCTTCCCCATAAAAGAATATTGTAAAGAATCCTGTAAAACAAAGCTTCAAATCATCCATGACGTCAATATAAAAACAAAACTTTTTTACGTTTTTTTTAATACAGTCCTACCATCACTGTATAGCCTCCTCCCTCTTTTTATCCTCCCTCCTATTATCATCTCATTCCTCTTTCCTCACCCCTAACCCCCCACCCCCTTCACCAACCCCACTTTCCCTTCAACAACTTTTTTCCAACGACTATATAATATACTATCGACATTTTTATGAGGAAATAATTAAATTTTCAAAATAAAATATATCCTATGTTACTCGCTGATAATGTAGCTTTATATTGGTGAAAGAATTTTTAAAATCGGTCCAGTAGTTTTTGAGTTTATCCATTACAAACAAAAAAAAACAAAAAAAAACAAATCTTTCCTCTTTATAATATTAGTATAGATAAAGCCAGATTACAATAGTTTTGGGAAAACCTTGTTCATATTTTTACTTTCATTAAGTGATCATTATATTCATTATATTCATTATTGTCCTGTTTGTTGAAACATCCCCAAACATAGCCCTACAGCTTTGCTATTTAGTGTGACTCCAAAAAACTTGGAGAAGAACACGTTACCTGGAGAGGAGCACGTTACCTGTAGAAGAACACGTTACCTGGATAAGAACACGTTACCTGGATAAGAACACGTTACCTGGAGAGGAGCACGTTATCCTGGAGAGGAACACGTTACCTGGAGAGGAGTACGTTACATGGAGAGGAACACGTTACCTGGAGAGGAACACGTTACCTGGATAAGAACACGTTACCTGGAGAGGAGCACGTTACCTGGAGAGGAACACGTTACCTGGAGAGGAGTACGTTACATGGAGAGGAACACGTTACCTGGAGAGGAGCACGTTACCTGGAGAAGAACACGTTACCTGGATAAGAACACGTTACCTTGAGAGGAACACGTTACCTGAAGAGGAGCACGTTGCCTGGAGAAGAACACGTTACCTGTGTAACATTACGTGGTATAATGTTACAACTGGACCCCGCCCCATACTGAAGTAGACAAATGTGTCGAGACAGAGCGTACTACCCGCTCCAATAAATTCAACTCAATTAGGATCCCTACAATAGTATGTTTCTCTGTTGTAATTCTTGTAGGCTAAGAAGACATAATATAAACAATGCTGCACAATATATTTCATTACTCAATCCAATCCTAAGTATTAATTTGTTCGTGTACTTACAATACTAATCTGCTCACAATAGAATCCTGCAAGGCTGGCCGGCACCTGGACTCCTAGATTGGCGAGTGGGTCTAGGGAGATCCAGTGGGTCAACAAAGCGACCCGGCACTCCGACTGTACTAGCGTGAAATGAACCAAGAACTATCATCATCAACTAGAAGACAATTATGTATCCGACCTCTGACGGAGACTAGAGGAACCTCCTTCAAAACATCGGGTGATTGGAGATATTCACGGATATTCCGATGGAGCAAGCGGAATCAACAATGGTCTACGTGACTGTTTCAAGGCATCGTTGACGTCATCATGCGTGTGTTTGGTGAATTCCCACCCCCCTTCCATAACAACGAAATCCCTATATAATGGCCGTGCAAGCTTGCCATAATGGACTATCCTACGATCAACGATCAACGACAGACCATTGTCATGGACCTGGACAATGGCTGGTAAAAACTTGTAAAATGTATCAAAATCGTCGCTTAGACGGGTGGAGTTATGAACTCTAACTTCTTTATCAACTTTAATTTTTTTTATATAATATTCAGTTTCAAAAACTAACGTATTAATATTTTAATCGTCAAACAATGTCTAAATATTCTATCTTAGATATGTCGCCGCTCGGGCGCTGGACTTTTGCTAATATTTATTCTCGTAAATATCCTCAGTTATGTGCTGATTAGAAGTTTGACTTGTTAATATTAGATTGTTGGGAATTGTAGAGTATTTCTTTTTTTTATCGAAGTAACTTTTCATATTTAAAATTATGGTTTGAATTAACGCAACGTGATGTAACTTTTTATTGGAATTTGAATTAGGATGACTTTATCTTTTGTAACGTAAGTTCTGTTTGAACAACTGAAGTTTTGTTAATTGATGGAACTGTTTGTTCCATATTCTCAGTCAGATCCGATAGTCCCGTGGGAGTTTGGCTTATGTCTGGTAGTCAAACCCTCACGTTGTGAAAACTCTGTAGTGTATTCGTCAAATTTAAATCTTTATATTTATGATATCATTTTCTGTGAATTACGAAACCTTTGGAACCATATCAAGGTGCCCATTAGGCCCTTATAATGTTGTATAGCATTTAAATATATTGTCTCTTATAGACTGGACTATCAATATTATGATGGATTTCATGTTTCCTTTTGTTAAAACATTTGCGCAACTTTAATGATATAAAGTTGTTGGCTTCGAGCATAATTTCCAACTGTACTCATAATGATATAATGAAACCATTTTTTGTTATCTGCACTATTGTCATTTAATTGAATAAACTGCTCATTTTGTTGAATCTATATATTTTTTATAATTTCCATTTTTCATATTTGTTAAGTTCATCCTCTCCCTTTTATCCCTTTTTATGGCCGGGGGGTATAGGACTCAGAGAGGGTGCAACACCTGGAGAGGAACACGTTACCTGGAGAATAACACGTTACCTGGAGAGGAACACGTTACCTGGAGAATAACACGTTACCTTGAGAGGAGCACGTTACCTGAAGAGGAGCACGTTACCTGAAGAGGAGCACGTTATCTGGAGAGGAACACGTTACCTGGAGAGGAACACGTTACCTGGAGAGAAACACGTTACCTGTAGAGGAGCACGTTACCTGTAGAGGAGCACGTTACCTGGAGAGGAACACGTTACCTAGAGAAGAACACGTTACCTGTAGAGGAACACGTTACCTGTAGAGGAGCACGTTACCTGTAGAGGAACACGTTACCTAGAGAAGAACACGTTACCTGTAGAGGAACACGTTACCTGTAGAGGAACACGTTACCTGTAGAGGAACACGTTACCTAGAGAAGAACACGTTACCTGTAGAGGAACACGTTACCTGAAGAGGAGCACGTTACCTGTAGAGGAACACGTTACCTGTAGAGGAACACGTTACCTGGAGAGAAACACGTTACCTAGAGAAGAACACGTTACCTGTAGAGGAACACGTTACCTGGAGAGTGATATCCAGCACTGTTAGAGGTAATATTAGTTCAGTCAGTGAATCAATAACCTCACTTTTCTTCTACTAAAGCAGCTCGTAGTTTGGCGCGTCTCCAAAAAGTTATAGAATATAGTTTATTAGATGATAGGTTTTAATGAACAATAATAAAAACATTACAACTGGACCATAACAAATTTAAGTGAGTTTATTTTCATCTCGGAAACTTTACGTTGGCACAGTTAACTTGAACACATTGGAACTTGGTGACATTTGAAACTTGAGCCCAAGTTTGTATACAATACTAATATATCCTCACTAATTGTACAAGGATTTACCATTACAGTTACATAAACAAATCACACATTACTAACCCTATATAAATTAACAGGCGGTCATCTTAAAAGTATAATTATGTCATGACAAACATAAACAACGAAGGCAGTATATTTATCTAAATTATCAAATCATTAGTCTACTGCAACAATAATTAGTCTATCAGGAGGTCAAATCCCATTTAGAGAGCTCGATAATAGTATATGTAACACGGCTAAATACTCAAGCCAAATAGCAGAGGAAATGCAAGGGAACACAAACTTAAGGGTGCCGGCCACTCAAACAAAATAGCACAGAGAATGGTGGTCTACCACCAGGGAATAGAAACCTCACGACTAAAGTAATAGATGTGAGTGTATTTAAACTAACAAGAACTGAACCCTTCTTAAGAAAAACATAAGATATAAATAGGAGGCGCAAGAAACAATAAACAAAAAGGAGCAGAAAAATGGGGTAATAGGAGTGAGCAGTTGGAGTTCAGATTTTGAATATCTGAGTTCAAACATTCGAAAACTCAGATCACACAACTCCACACCAGTTGCGGGAATTAATTTATAGACGGTCATCCTCATAGAACTCATAAGTAGAAAAGAATATACTCCAAAATTAAAAAAAGGATAGCACACATACATATAAAAGAACCTAAGGGTGTGGTGAGTCATAATATTAAGGAATGCTTGAGGTGGTTTTATGTTGATATTTACTTAATATAAAATATCATTTGATATAAATATTTGAAATGATCATGAAGCGTTCAACAGAGAAGTTAGTTAAATTATTTAGACAGCTTCGAAGGATATTAGAAAAAAATTATTAATTGTTGATTTTCAACGCCAGAAGTAAAGAACAACATTAAGTCAAATAAGGCGTCAGTATTACCATAAAATATGCTAATAACAATAACATTAATCCAGAACTTTCCTCGCGGAACAACTAACTTGATTACGTCATTCTCAAAAGCTCAATTATCAGAATTATCACCTACAATTTATTGAATGAACCCATAAATATTCTTTGTAATCTCTTATTTAATTATCTTCCTTGCTTTATACAAATCAACGCTAAAACAATTCCTAATCATAACATATCCCAAGAACATTTCCAACACAAACAATAATTATAAGTTAAATCTATTACGATATTATTATCAAAAGAAAACTTTCCAAGCATAACGCAAAGTTTAGCCATCATCGTAAGTTTCGTTTGTTTGAAAAAGAATTTAAAAAAAAAACAATCATGGAACTTATCGTCTTTGACAAAAACTAAGTATCGACATTATTTAGTAAAGTTAAAGTATCGATTGTTTTCCAAATACTAAATCGATCCTCATCAATACTAGTTATTATATCGATAACTTCTTAACAATCGATAAGTTCAACTCAATTAAATTACATCTAATTTAATGGATTACACAACAGATCTTTTTATGTAAAATATTTACGTCATAGCCGAAAGAGAATTTTGAAAAGTCAGATATAAAACATAGTTATACCAAAAGAAATAATATTATGAAGCCAAAGAGAATTTTAATCTTACATTTTGTCTATACTAAGCCGTAGCTTCTCCTTCCTCAAATATAACCAAGTCCAAGAGTGTCGACAAGTTGCCCGGTCGGCACTATATATGCAAAACTAACTCAGATACATTGGATAACGGGATATTGGGTGGTGAAAAACATATGGAACACTCGGGAAGAAAATACGCATGACTACAATTGCTTCTACACTATTCTCAGAGCTCCTGGACTGATCGAGAACATCGACGAGCATCATATCTTTGCATCTCGAGTTCTTTGCCACAAGTTCCCAACACATACACCTCTAGTGGGGGTGTCTTGAAACTTGCCGCGGCGATCAGTCTAAGCTTTGTCCCGGGTATGCATAGTCGTGTTATTGTTTTCTCCCGACGTGTGGTGCACCGACGCTGGGGGTGGTGAAACGGGTATGTCTTCTATTCTTATAGCCTAATGCTACAGAACATACGAGTGTAGAACCACATGTGACATGATCAACTGGCCGTAACCTCCTGGTATGGCCCCATGTTTATTTTCGCTCATAGTAACACCAAAAAGAACATACAAGTGTAGCACTGCAAGCTCCTTCCTAACACTAATTGAGGTGAAGGTGCAAACATAACAAGGAATACATACAATCAGAATGGGACGCTTGAGTCGAACAGAGTAATATTGTCTGAGAACAGACGACAGTTACTCAGTAACACGCAACCCTTCTGGATCAATTAACTGCCGTCCTCCCAATCAGATTATACAAAAAATTACTATCTTAGAATGACCACAGAGAGGGCAAAGACCGGAATACCATATTTAAAAAAAAATTAAATGTGATTTTGTAATTTAATATAAATAATACGTAATATTGGCAACAAATAATAAATCATTGTTTAGTGGTCATGAAAAACTAGTATTTCCTCTTTCTCTAAAAAAAATATATTTAAATGACTTTAAATTGTGACCATACAGTTTAAAAAATAGTTTCCATGTCAAAAGAGCTTTCAAATAACCTTCACGTCTATCCTTAATATTCAATTATTTCTTCAAATTGTAATTAAATATTCCTAATATAAACCATTCAAACTAAATATTTCAACAAAGCAGCCATGTAAAGTTTAGTTTATATATTTGTAAGTTTCCTGTACAACGTATTTAGAAGCTATAATATCAAGAATAATCACCTTGACTATTCAAAGTGAATATAAAGTCGATTTAAAATTGCTACCAATGGGTCAACAACAATTAACTATAACCAATATATTAAATCCAAGATACCTAATAATTCCGAAGAAACTTCAGTCATCCAAAAAGGTAGCTCAACTTCGAAAGCATCACACAAGTTAAACCATTCATCCATAACACTTCCAAATACATTCTCTCACTTAGTCTAAAAAAAACTAAAGATAAATATTGAAAGTTTTCTTAAATTACGGGCGCTTTACTCAAATGTAAATATTCTTTTAAATCTCAAGCAATAAGTAATAATTTTAAAAAGTTTATATATATATATATATATATATATATATATATATATATATATATATATATATATATATATATATATATATATATATATAAATTTATAAAAATTTAAAAATAATTCAAAAATATTTAAGTAGAAACGGAACTTACTTACATTATAAAATAATCTCGTAGTTTGGACGCTACACACCCAGTTCGAACAGAGTAATTCCAAGAGTGATTTACATTTTACACTTTGACGAACGTCCCTTTTTATGGCATCTCTAGAGGATGAGGAGGTTTAGTAAACATACACACACGCATCGGGTCAAGAACAATCAGTGAGACAGTCTAGAAGGTCATCGAAACAACTCCATCATTCTTGATCACCCTCCAAAGCTCTGTAGATGGCGGTGGGCCTTGGAAGTGCAGTCATGTAGCTCAGTTCACAGTGCAAAGCGTTGTCGTGTGGTTGTGATGATTGAGACCGGTGAGGTTGTGCTCGTTGTGTTGATGGTCAAATAGGACGGCAGGGTGAGTCGATAGTTACGTCTTCGTTATAAAGTACAGTATTCCTTATTTCTTTGTAATAAGGAACGATGGTAGAGAACCACATGTGTCAATATCAACTGACCGTAGCTGACACTTGTAGCCTCCTGGTATCGCCCCATGTTTAAGTACGTTCGTAGTAACACAAATCACTTTGAAAGTCAAACAACTCTAAGGTACTTAATAGAAGTTAAAATCAAAGTCCGTGGGTCAAATGCAAACACAGAACTAACTAGTAGGACTGCTACTACGGTGAGTGCATTTAGCTAACTAACATTACATAATCAAGCGTTCATATGTCTAACCAGTATATTATAAACATTAATCGAACACGGGATTTATAGAAGAATTACGAGTTAACTCTACATGTTATGACAATAGTTGATACAACGTTCCAGCCCAAACCTGACTCAGGTGTAATAGTAACAAGGTCCTACACGTAAACTAAACAAAGTTTAATTTAACCAATATAATATTTTAACCTGGACGCGGGATTCATACAGTAGTTACGAGATCATGAGTTCCTGGTCGTGTTGGCGAGACCATCCTTTTCCACGTGGTGGGTAGGCTAGAAGAACAGCTGGTCGGAAAAGTCAAGAGTTTCTTCTTCTCCAGGCAAGGACAAGAAGTAGAGTCCCTTTAATTTGTTGGGGCAACCCGTTATGTGAAAGAAATGAGCTGGGGAAAGAGGAGTAGTGAAGAAAGGGACGTAGCTCCTCCCCCTGACCAGATAGTTCGCGAACAGGGTAGAGCCATCGCACGCATCATGGTCAACTCAACATATAAAATATGGTGATAATATCATGTACAGCGGTATTAGGTCGAATTGCTTAAACCTCATTGTGGCGGTTTAAATACTTTTATCCCGGCATATCAGGATGGTGATACCTAACACTGTTAGTGTAAATATTAATGTAGTCAGGACGGTGATATCTAGCACTGTTAGTGCAAATATTAGTGTAGTCAGGACGGTGATATCTAGCACTGTTAGTGTAAATATTAGTGTAGTCAGGGCGGTGATACCTAACACTGTTAGTGTAAATATTAATGTAGTCAGGACGGTGATACCTAACACTGTTAGTGTAAATATTAGTGTAGTCAGGAAGGTGATATCTAGCACTGTTAGTGTAAATATTAGTGTAGTCAGGACGGTGATACCTAACACTGTTAGTGTAAATATTAGTGTAGTCAGGACGGTGATACCTAACACTGTTAGTGTAAATATTAGTGTAGTCAGGACGGTGATACCTAACACTGTTAGTGTAAATATTAGTGTAGTCAGGGCGGTGATACCTAACACTGTTAGTGTAAATATTAATGTAGTCAGGACGGTGATACCTAACACTGTTAGTGTAAATATTAGTGTAGTCAGGACGGTGATACCTAACACTGTTAGTGTAAATATTAGTGTAGTCAGGAAGGTGATATCTAGCACTGTTAGTGTAAATATTAGTGTAGTCAGGCCGGTGATACCTAACACTGTTAGTGTAAATATTAGTGTAGTCAGGACGGTGATACCTAACACTGTTAGTGTAAATATTAGTGTAGTCAGGACGGTGATACCTAACACTGTTAGTGTAAATATTAATGTAGTCAGGACGGTGATATCTAGCACTGTTAGTGCAAATATTAGTGTAGTCAGGACGGTGATATCTAGCACTGTTAGTGTAAATATTAGTGTAGTCAGGGCGGTGATACCTAACACTGTTAGTGTAAATATTAGTGTAGTCAGGACGGTGATACCTAACACTGTTAGTGTAAATATTAGTGTATAGTAGACGGTGATACCTAACACTGTTAGTGTAAATATTAGTGTAGTCAGGGCGGTGATACCTAACACTGTTAGTGTAAATATTAGTGTAGTCAGGACGGTGATACCTAACACTGTTAGTGTAAATATTAGTGTAGTCAGGACGGTGATATCTAAGCACTGTTAGTGTAAATATTAGTGTAGTCAGGCGGTGATACCTAACACTAGTTAGTGTAAATATTAGTGTAGTAAGGACGGTGATACCTAACACTGTTAGTGTAAATATTAGTGTAGTCAGGACGGTGATACCTAACACTGTTAGTGTAAATATTAATGTAGTCAGGACGGTGATATCTAGCACTGTTAGTGCAAATAATAGTGTAGTCAGGACGGTGATATCTAGCACTGTTAGTGTAAATATTAGTGTAGTCAGGACGGTGATATCTAGCACTGTTAGTGTAAATATTAGTGTAGTCAGGACGGTGATATCTAGCACTGTTAGTGTAAATATAAGTGTAGTCAGGCCGGTGATACCTAACACTGTTAGTGTAAATATTAGTGTAGTCAGGACGGTGATACCTAACACTGTTAGTGTAAATATTAGTGTAGTCAGGACGGTGATATCTAGCACTGTTAGTGTAAATATTAGTGTAGTCAGGCCGGTGATACCTAACACACTGTTAGTGTAAAATATTAGTGTAGTCAGGCGGTGATACCTAACACTGTTAGTGTAAATATTAGTGTAGTCAGGACGGTGATACCTAACACTGTTAGTGTAAATATTAGTGTAGTCAGGACGGTGATACTCTAGCACTGTTAGTGTAAATATTAGTGTAGTCAGGACGGTGATATCTAGCACTGTTAGTGTAAATATTAGTGTAGTCAGGCAGGTGATACCTAACACTGTTAGTGTAAATATTAGTGTAGTCAGGCGGTGATACCTAACACTGTTAGTGTAAATATTAGTGTAGTCAGGCCGGTGATACCTAACACTGTTAGTGTAAATATTAGTGTAGTCAGGACGGTGATACCTAACACTGTTAGTGTAAATATTAGTGTAGTCAGGACGGTGATATCTAGCACTGTTAGTGTAAATATTAGTGTAGTCAGGCCGGTGATACCTAACACTGTTAGTGTAAATATTAGTGTAGTCAGGCGGTGATACCTAACACTGTTAGTGTAAATATTAGTGTAGTCAGGACGGTGATACCTAACACTGTTAGTGTAAATATTAGTGTAGTCAGGACGGTGATATCTAGCACTGTTAGTGTAAATATTAGTGTAGTCAGGACGGTGATATCTAGCACTGTTAGTGTAAATATTAGTGTATCAGGCAGGTGATACCTAACACTGTTAGTGTAAATATTAGTGTAGTCAGGGCGGTGATACCTAACACTGTTAGTGTAAAATTTGTGTAGTCAGGACGGTGATATCTAGCACTGCTAGTGTAAATATTAGTGTAGTCAGGACGGTGATATCTAGCACTGCTAGTGTAAATATTAGTGTAGTCAGGGCGGTGATATATAGCACTGTTAGTGTAAATATTAGTGTAATCAGGACGGTGATATCTAGCACTGTTAGTGTAAATATTAGTGTAGTCAGGGCGGTGATATCTAGCACTGTTAGTGTAAATATTAGTGTAGTCAGGACGGTGATATCTAGCACTGTTAGTGTAAATATTAGTGTAGTCAGGACGGTGATATCTAGCACTGTTAGTGTAAATATTAGTGTAGTCAGGACGGTGATATCTAGCACTGTTAGTGTAAATATTAGTGTAGTCAGGACGGTGATATCTAGCACTGTTAGTGTAAATATTAGTGTAGTCAGGGCGGTGATATCTAGCACTGTTAGTGTAAATATTAGTGTAGTCAGGCGGTGATATCTAGCAAAGTTAGTGTAAATATTAGTGTAGTCAGGACGGTGATACCTAACACTGTTAGTGTAAATATTAGTGTAGTCAGGACGGTGATATCTAGCACTGTTAGTGTAAATATTAGTGTAGTCAGGACGGTGATATCTAGCACTGTTAGTGTAAATATTAGTGTAGTCAGGCGGTGATATCTAGCACTGTTAGTGTAAATATTAGTGTAGTCAGGACGGTGATATCTAGCACTGTTAGTGTAAATATTAGTGTAGTCAGGGCGGTGATATCTAGCACTGTTAGTGTAAATATTAGTGTAGTCAGGGCGGTGATATCTAGCAAAGTTAGTGTAAATATTAGTGTAGTCAGGACGGTGATACCTAACACTGTTAGTGTAAATATTAGTGTAGTCAGGACGGTGATATCTAGCACTGTTAGTGTAAATATTAGTGTAGTCAGGACGGTGATATCTAGCACTGTTAGTGTAAATATTAGTGTAGTCAGGGCGGTGATATCTAGCAAAGTTAGTGTAAATATTAGTGTAGTCAGGGCGATGATATCTAGCAAAGTTAGTGTAAATATTAGTGTAGTCAGGACGGTGATATATAGCACTGTTAGTGTAAATATTAGTGTAGTCAGGGCGATGATATCTAGCACTGTTAGTGTAAATATTAGTGTAGTGAGGAAGGTGATATCTATCACTGCTATTGTAAATATTAGTGTAGTCAGGACGGTGATATCTAGCACTGCTAGTGTAAATATTAGTGTAGTCAGGGCGGTGATATCTAGCACTGTTAGTGTAAATATTAGTGTAGTCAGGGCGGTGATATCTATCACTGCTAGTGTAAATATTAGTGTAGTCAGGAAGGTGATATCTAGCACTGCTAGTGTAAATATTAGTGTAGTCAGGGCGGTGATATCTAGCACTGTTAGTGTAAATATTAGTGTAGTCAGGGCGGTGATATCTATCACTGCTAGTGTAAATATTAGTGTAGTCAGGAAGGTGATATCTAGCACTGATAGTGTAAATATTAGTGTAGTCAGGAAGGTGATATCTAGCACTGATAGTGTAAATATTAGTGTAGTCAGGAAGGTGATATCTAGAACTGCTAAAGCGACCCATCCACGTACGAGTCCAGCTCAGCTCGACAAGGTCGACAGTCAAGGTCAAATGAATTCCTTAGTGTTCTTACTATATTTATATAGTAACCAATACACATATAATTTACCTCTGCTGCTGTCAAACTGTTGATTCTAGTTGATTGACATCAACAAACAACACCTACAACTTTTCATTTAAACTACTTTTGATTTTCTCGGTCTGCGGTGAAAGAAAACATGTCGAATTACCACGGTGTTGGCATTTACACATCTTTCTCCAACGCGCCACCTCTTTTGTTATCCCGAAGGCAGCGCAATTCTTTCGTGACCGATGCCCGGATATTGTCTACTTTTTTTAACAAACTCCAAGTCAGCATCAGTGAATTTCTCCCAAGTGAACTGCACGGGTGAATACTCAGCCTCGTCCCGATTTCCTCTACTAGAATAATCTTTGCTACGAATTTATCACAGAGTCAGCAATTGACGGTACCCCTCTAAAAACATTATTAGAAACTAATGGCACATGAACGATTTGGTTCCTTTGACTGAAAATAACACTGTCTTCAGTGTGGATAGAAGAGTTTGGTAGATCTGTAAGCTCCTTCTTATGACAGCATCACTGAAGTATGTTCATGTAAGGACCGGAAGCTGATGATCTTTACAGTCGGCTTGTCTGTCATGTTCTACAGTATAATTAGCACTCTAATATTATTAATGTTCTATTTTTCACTACCGCTTCGTGAAAAGATCTTATAACAAAGTCTTAAACTTAATTACGGATTTAAAGTTTCATGATTAGTTTTTAATTACGTCCCACCTCGGAACTGTCGACTAAATTTCATCAGGAAATGTTCAACTTTTAAAATAATATTTCATTATTTGTGTTTTTTGGAATTTGTAGAATGTTCGCGATGCTCATTAGCCACAGCTGATTGCAACCTGTTATACATACGTACATACATACGTACGTACATGCATACATACGTACATACATACGTACGTACATGCATACAATACATACATACGTACGTACATACATACATACATACATACTACATACATACATACATACATACATACATACATACATACATACATACATACATACATACATACATACATACATACATACATACATACATACATACATACATACATACATACATACATACATACATACATCATACTACATACATACATACATACTACATACATACATACATACATACATCATACATACATACATACATACATACATACATATACATACATACATACATACATACATACATACATACATACATACATACATACATACATACATACTACATACATACATACATACATACATACATACAACTACATACATACATACATATCATACATACATACTACATACATACATACATCTACACATACTACGTACATACATACTACATACTATCTACAAATACATACATACTTATTTGACAATGTACTTTATATTGCACAATGTTTTCCAACTACAGTTTGACCCTTAAGGCCACGTGAATTATTGTCATATTATTCAATAAACTATTATTCTTACTTTTAACTCATGCTAATTCTGTTTCTCGTTAGAGCTTATTTCATCCCCTACTTGTAGTATTTTGAGTGGCCTATTACTATAAGGTAACAAAGAAGGTATAAAACGATCATATCTTCCTTCTTGGAGTTCATATCTCCTTGTGACAAGCATCACACAATCCTATCTTCCTTTCTCAACAAAGCTATTATTGAACTATTCCTGTGACCAGTAAAACAAGGATATGTTCAACAAAGCTATTAGTAAACTATTCCTGTGACCAGTACAACAAGGATATGTTCAACAAAGCTATTATTGAACTATTCCTGTGACCAGTACAACAAGGATATGTTCAACAAAGCTATTAGTAAACTATTCCTGTGACCAGTACAACAAGGATATGTTCAACAAAGCTATTAGTAAACTATTCCTGTGACCAGTACAACAAGAATATGTTCAACAAAGCTATTAGTAAACTATTCCGGTGACCAGTACAACAAGGATATGTTCAACAAAGCTATTATGAAACTATTCCTATGACCAGTAAAACAAGGATATGTTCAACAAAGCTATTATTGAACTATTCCTGTGACCAGTAAAACAAGGATATGTTCAACAAAGCTATTATTGAACTATTCCTGTGACCAGTACAACAAGGATATGTTCAACAAAGCTATTATGCAACTATTCCTGTAATTGTTACAACGAGGATATGTTCAACAAGCCTATTAGTAAACTATTCCTGTGACCAGTACAACAAGGATATGTTCAACATAGCTATTAGTAAACTATTCCTGTGACCAGTACAACAAGAATATGTTCAACAAATCTATTAGTAAACTATTCCTGTGACCAGTACAACAAGGATATGTTCAAAAAAGCTATTATTGAACTATTCCTGTGACCAGTACAAGGATATGATCAACAAATCTATTAGTAAACTATTCCGGTGACCAGTACAACAAGGATATGTTCAACAAAGCTATTATTGAACTATTCCTGTGACCAGTACAAGGATATGTTCAACAAAGCTATTATTGAACTATTCCTGTAACCAGTACAACAAGGATATGTTAAACAAAGCTATTATTAAACTATTCCTGTGACCAGTACAGCAAGGATATGTTCGACAAAGTTATTAGTAAACTATTCCTGTGACATGTACAACAAGGATATGTACAAAAAAGCTATTATTGAACTATTCCTGTGACCAGTACAAGGATATGTTCAACAAATCTATTAGTAAACTATTCCTGTTACCAGTACAACAAGGATATGTTCAACAAATCTATTAGTAAACTATTCCGGTGACCAGTACAACAAGGATATGTTCAACAAAGCTATTATGAAACTATTCCTGTGACCATTACAACAAGGATATGTTCAACAAAGCTATTATTAAACTATTCCTGTGATTTCTACAACGAGGATATGTTCAACAAAGCTATTAGTAAACTATTTCTGTGACCAGTACAACAAGGATATGTTCAACAAAGCTATTAGTAAACTATTCCTGTGACCAGTACAACAAGGATATGTTCAACAAAGCTATTAGTAAACTATTCCTGTGACCATTACAACAAGGATATGTTCAACAAAGCTATTATTGAACCATTCCTGTGACCAGTACAACAAGTATATGTTCAACAAAGCTATTAGTAAACTATTCCTGTGACCATTACAACAAGGATATGTTCAACAAAGCTATTATTGAACCATTCCGGTGACCAGTACAACAAGGATATGTTCAACAAAGCTATTATTAAACTATTCCTGTGACCAGTACAACAAGGATATGTTCAACAAAGTTATTAGTAAACTATTCCTGTGACCAGTACAACAAGGATATGTTCAACAAAGCTATTAGTAAACTATTCCTGTGACCAGTACAACAAGGATATGTTCAACAAATCTATTAGTAAACTATTCCTGTGACCAGTACAACAAGGATATGTTCAAAAAAGCTATTATTGATCTATTCCTGTGACCAGTACAAGGATATGTTCAACAAAGCTATTAGTAAACTATTCCGGTGACCAGTACAACAAGGATATGTTCAACAAAGCTATTATTGAACTATTCCTGTGACCAGTACAAGGATATGTTCAACAAAGCTATTATTGAACTATTCCTGAAACCAGTACAACAAGGATATGTTAAACAAAGCTATTATTAAACTATTCCTGTGACCAGTACAACAAGGATATGTTCGACAAAGCTATTAGTAAACTATTCCTGTGACAAGTACAACAAGGATATGTTCAAAAAGCTATTATGAAACTATTCCTGTGACCAGTACAAGGATATGTTCAACAAATCTATTAGTAAACTATTCCTGTTACCAGTACAACAAGGATATGTTCAACAAATCTATTAGTAAACTATTCCGGTGACCAGCACAACAAGGATATGTTCAACAAAGCTATTATGAAACTATTCCTGTGACCATTACAACAAGGATATGTTCAACAAAGCTATTATTAAACTATTCCTGTGATTTCTACAACTAGGATATGTTCAACAAAGCTATTAGTAAACTATTTCTGTGACCAGTACAACAAGGATATGTTCAACAAAGCTATTAGTAAACTATTTCTGTGACCAGTACTACAAGGATATGTTCAACAAAGCTATTATTGAAATATTCCTGTGACCAGTACAAGGATATGTTCAACAGAGCTATTAGTAAACTATTCCTGTGACCAGTACAACAAGGATATGTTCAACAAAGCTATTAGTAAACTATTCCTGTGACCAGTACAACAAGGATATGTTCAACAAAGCTATTAGTAAACTATTCCTGTGACCAGTACTACAAGGATATGTTCAATAAAGCTATTAGTAAACTATTCCTGTGACCAGTACAAAAAGGATATGTTCAACAAAGCTATTATTGAACTATTCCTGTGACCAGTACAACAAGGATATGTTCAACAAAGCTATTATTGAACTATTCCTGTGACCAGTACAACAAGGATATGTTCGACAAAGCTATTATTGAATTATTCCTGTGACCAGTACAACAAGGATATGTTCAACAAAGCTATTAGTAAACTTTTCTTGTGACCAGTACTACAAGGATATGTTCAACAAAGCTATTAGTAAACTATTCCTGTGACCAGTGCAACTAGAATATGTTCAACAAAGCTATTATTGAACTATTCCTGTAACCAGTACAACAAGGATATGATCAACAAAGCTTTTAGTAAACTATTCCTGTGACCAGTACAACAAGGATATGTTCAACAAAGCTATTATTGAACTATTCCTGTAACCAGTACAACAAGGATATGTTCAACAAAGCTATTATGAAACTATTCCTGTGACCAGTACAACAAGGATATGTTCAACAAAACTATTATTGAACTATTCCTGTGACCAGTACTACAAGGATATGTTCAATAAAGCTATTATTGAACTATTCATGTGACCAGTACTACAAGGATATGTTCAACAAAGCTATTAGTAAACTATTCCTGTGACCAGTGCAACAAGGATATGTTCAACAAAGCTATTATTGAACTATTCCTGTAACCAGTACAACAAGGATATGTTCAACAAAGCTATTAGTAAACTATTCCTGTGACCAGTACAACAAGAATATGTTCAACAAAGCTATTATTGAACTATTCCTGTAACCAGTACAACAAGGATATGTTCAACAAAGCTATTATTGAACTATTCATGTGACCAGTACTACAAGGATATGTTCAACAAAGCTATTAGTAAACTATTCCTGTGACCAGTGCAACAAGGATATGTTCAACAAAGCTATTATTGAACTATTTCTGTGACCAGTACAACAAGGATATGTTCAACAAATCTATTAGTAAACTATTCCTGTGACCAGTACAACAAGGATATGTTCAACAAATCTATTATTGAACTATTCCTGTGGCCGCTGTAATATTATTCAAGACATTCTTAGTTTTGTTATTTTTTAGTTTTTTATTACATTTATTTTTATCCAAAATTAATAAAAAAAACTTTTTTTCAAATAAATAATGGTGTCGCTAACCCCCTCTCGTTCCTTTGACTAAAGGCGTATCTTATTAATGGTCTCATATCCAAGTTCTCAATGTTTAGAATAATGTTTTCGTTTGTTGGACTCTTTGAAACGCGGTCATACAGTTTTGCGTTCATCTTTGTTAAAATTGAACTAGGTACAGCACATTCCAAGAGTCTATTAAAGATTATTCGTCCTCTACTGGAACCGGTCTCAATACTATCATCCAGTTTTCCGGTCTCGAACTAAACATATTAATATGATACAAGAGTCAGTGTGTGCTCTGTGAGAAAATGTGTGATCTATACTTAACAACTAGGCCTAACCCAACTATTATGGACACAATAACTAGGTTACATTATGATATTTAAAGTAATATTCAATAATCTAGAATTTTGCTACTACACTTGACTAATAATTGACATATAACCTTCATTACAGAACAATAGCTTAGATTTAGTTTTAGTTGGGATTTATTGTTTAGTTTTAGTTCATTACTTAATCGTTAGTTTTTAAACAATGAATAAATTAAATAGTTGATAAGCTCTAAAATAAAATATATAGTCTGCGTAAACTAATAAATTCTTGATAAATGTGAATAACTCATTCATTTATTAATAGAATCCCGAGTGAATTCAAATATTATATTTTTAATTTAAGTTCGTCTATATAATTATTAATTAAAATAAACTAAAATACAATCATTTTATAAAATATACATTTATTTTAATGTGTGAAACTTTCTTTCAAATTTGCCTTGATTGAATAGTTTAGCACAATCCAGCTGTTTATAAAGTTCGCTTTTAAGAACGGACAAGCGCTTAGTGTCCATTAATTATATGGACACAAATAGTTTCAGTTATGGTAATGCAAACCATGTCAAAACAGAACTAGAATATAGCTATGATACGACTAACTTTGTACTGCCTTTGTTGACGTTGAAACGACCACAAACGGAACTATCCAAGGTGCAGTTACAAATAGTTTAAACACACCAACAAAACGAGATAATAAGGAAGGATCTAAACTCACTTGAATCTTCATCCTCCAAAATTGTCACCATCACTTTGTCACGCCTGTTCACGAAACAAACTATTGTTATATACGTCGCAACAATCTTAAGTCATATCACAACAATGAGAATACGCTCAGAGAAACACTTGCCCGGGAGTTATTACATTCCCTCTTAACGATGTACCATTCCTTGGAAACATTATCACACGTCAACCGTTAGTACTTGGACGGCGCCAACTTGAGTTGAAAAGTTTGGTCCGAGTGAGGGAGTTTTGCCGCCCTCGCGCAACCCGGGAACTAGGCCACGCCTCTTAGCGCATGCGCACCGTGTCAATACGCAACAATCGAACTCTCCTAGTTAAGATTGCACACTCCATAATACTTTATAGTAGTATACTATAGATTTAGTGCCACTTCTGACTATCAGATAATTCACGCTGTCTAATTCAAGAAAACATCTTGTTGATTGATAAATTCATCATAATTAATGTATTCTGGTACAACTAGATGGGTGTATAAAACTCTATATCCAGGTATAGATAATCTTCCTCAGACACCCCGATTCTCTTATCGGCGCCCATGTATTGCTCTAATATCATACCAAAACCGGGGTGGTAAACCTTTGGAGAAAAAGTGTTCTATTAATTCCGACTTTTGTTTTCTCAATCCCGTATGTTGGCAGCTGTAGAAGCGCTAAATGAGCGACTGCCAAGATTCAAAAAGTTATAATAATTAGGGTTATGGGACCGGGGGAGTCATGGGACTGGACCTCCTCGACCTATCCATCTTCTATTAAATGTCTCATTGAGGTAATATCTCAGAACTAGCGAAAAATAAGGTGGATCCTCGTCATGCATAAACCACATTCATTGTCTTTATCTAAGAGGTACATCCTCCAATAAATTAGGTAAAACATTCAATATAAAATTATGGTAGTCTGCACTGTTTAGTCTGGTGTGCAAAACGAGGGGTCCATCTCCTAAAATGGCCATTTATTGAATATGGTACAGGTACAGCAACTGTTGGTCACACCAGAAGTAACCTTCAATGGCTGCATTTGTTCCTACAATGTTTATTGGATTTTGTACCAATCAGGCTCTCTGAACACTTCTTGGACGTCCACTATCCATATAGTAGAATGGGGGAAAGAGTATAAAATGGCTATGACTTCGCACTTTATGATAAAAGCAAGCCACTTGGTACAGTTGATAATTTCCTCCCTTAAATAATTTTAAGGACGGTGCCCTCCTGGAGAGCCAGTTCCCTCTTAATAAGGGGGAATAATCAGTTTTCAATTTTCTTAGAAAACCGCTGCTCGTATAACAAAAGTATAAATACAATAGTTAAATATAATTTAATTTTCTAAAAAAATAGGATTTGGCACGTTTGGAGTAGCCATTACTGAGATATGAAGCATTTTATGTTAATTTTATTTTGGTTTTACAATGAAGTGTCATATTCTTGTAGTGTGTGATTACGGCGTCACAAAGGCCTTTTCTACTATTATTCGGGCTTTATAAAGGCTATCGTTAAACACACGTTCTGGCCTACCTTTGTCATATTGTCCTGGTAAGGGTTTCAAAATCTTTGGGCCCGTAGTAAATGCATAGTCTCTATTAAAACATATGGTACAGGATGTATTCTTCCTGGAAGTGGTTATTTTAGTGGCGTAGTTAATCATCTTTTTCTAGCTTTTGGTATAAAGTGGTATTTCTAAAAATTCCAAAGTCATTCAATTTTCCCTTAGCCCCAATATCTACGAATCTGAAACGGTATTCCACATCAACAAGTGCCATAAGAATTATGCTGAATGACTTTTTGTAGTTGAGAAATTCAGATTCGCTGTTGAATATAGCTTGAAGAATTACGTGTTTTCCATCCAGTGCCCCAATACAATGTGGATAATTCCAGAGTTTCTCAAAACCATCAGATACCTTTTTAGATTCTTCGTTTGTTTTTGATAGCTGAAACACACAAAACAAGAATCTTGTAAAACTGGTCAAAAACAAGTAAAATGCCAGTTGCATATGGACAATTGTTTTAGTTTAACATAATAACTGTGAGCAGTTGACATTCTCTTAATAAAGTGAATAAAACGGCCAGTTAAATATTCGCTGCTTTCCACTCTCTAACAACACAAAGGTCGATCATTATCGAAAAATTGACCTATGTGAAAAGGTGGCATTAGGCTACAAAAAGCTAATATAATAGTGGTTTCTATTTTTGCAGGGAGGTGTGAACATTGACCTAGACAAAACTGAAGAGGAAGATGAGAGTAGTGAAAGACTCGAAACAACCCAAGTAATAGATTAGTATAAAGAATCTAGTGAAACCATAAACAAAGAAAGGGAAACTTTCTTTGTACCATCAGCTATGTCAAGGAAGAAAAGGCGAGAAGTTCCCTCTTCAACAGATGTTTTCAAAGCAAAACATTTACAGAAGGTTAGTGAAGCATTGAAAACTATTCAGAAGCGTGAAAACCAGCAACAGCCAGATGCATGTACACTATATGGTCAGTTGGTCGCTGAAAAACTCAGAGAGCTTGAACCAAGAACTCGCACAATCGTTCAAAATAAGATTGATTGACAATCTTCTTTTTGAGGTTTAAATGAATGATATTGTTAGTAATATATAAATCTCTCCAACCTATACAACCCCAACTTATGAAGATACGGAATTTTATTTTTGAGATATTTGATATTGACCCGCGATACGGTGCCAGTTAAATTGGTACGGTTTTATATTGTTCTATTGCCCTGTTATTGAGCACTATTTATAATTATATCTGGGTTTTATGAAGATGACGAGTCATGCGTTCCTTACTACGCACGTATCACACGGTTATGTAACCTGATATATGTGATACTTATGAAATTAGTATAACTTTTAATGTTGCACACGATTTATTTAGATGATTACACATTTGGTACGGAAAAAAAAGAAATGGACTGTTTTTACAAAAGATGATCATATGTCAAACTGTCATATCAGATTCTGCATTCATTTAGTTATGGATTCAAATTTTATCAGGCTTCTTAATTTTTATTTATTTCCGCCCGGATACTCCTTGTTTCAAATTTAATTTCCCAAATTTCTAGACAAATATTTCCAATTTAGAACTTAAATCCGCGAGAATTTTGGGGCCTCGACGAGAAATGCCGAGAGGCGGGAATTGGAAGAAAGAAGCGGGACTGGCTGTAACATTTGGTGATGTTACATCATACCACCCCCCATACTAATCTTCAAGTCATACTACCCACTCCGTATGAAACCGCAATATTAATAAACTTCCTGCAATAGTAAGCTTCTCTATTGTAGTCCAATGTAGAATCCTTCCACAATACTAAACCTTATCAAACAAGAATAAACTCCCTGCAATCAATAAAATGTTCATGTACTTACCCTTTGTATCTTCTGGCTAGAACAACCTTCAAGACTGGACTATACTAGCCGCGTCCTAAATTGAAGAGTCGGACGAATGAGCCTTGGGGTAACTGCACCTGTTGTGTCAAGCATAAGAGTCAAAATGATTCCAATGGAACTCAAGAATGACGCTCACAACAGTACCGAAATTACGACTAACCTGCCCCCTGCGGGCAAGACGGGATCTTCCACCTAGACAGCGCGGGATGTGTGTACGTCACTGGTGCTCTGGCCAAAAAGATCTTTTGTCAACACTGGCGGACGTGATGGAGAGAGGCCAGCCAATCTAAGCTTGATCGTGGTGTATGTGCTGATTGTACTGATTTCACAGTTTCTGAAAGATTAATTCGCTGTGACTGAGGAAAGAAAATTAGTGCGTCCCTTTCTGGGGTCTAGTGGTTAAGGTTCTGGTTTGTCTCCAATATATAGCCTGATTTTTTTTTTTTTTGAGAATCTTCTGGAAGCTCCTGGATCTCCAATCTTCCTTTTGATTTAGAGGGCAAAAATATTTTTAAAAAACACAAAATTTTACTAACTGCCTCCTTCCCCTTACATAAATATGGTTTTCCACCACCACTGATTCTTCTCTTCGAGTAAAACATTAAAAGTGCTCCTCAATGTGAATCAATTATTATAGTAATCCTACCACTACACACAAGCGCCCCTAAATTTACAAATTGGAAAACAGAACAGAAACAAACTGTACATTGTATGTAAGGCCACACACATTATATAAATCACTGCCCTCTGTGGTTACCACAAAAATAATTTAATTATCTTCCAGAGGCATTTAATAAGTAATATATTTGCTACCTATCCCCCCCCCCTATAAATTTTGACGCCACCCCCACCCTCGATACATTTTGACGCCCTCCCACCATCCCTTCACTCGGTGTAAATTTCTAGGTGTGCCACTTTTGGTTAGTGTAGTCAGATAGAGCAAACTTTATTTACATAAATCGTTAGATCGATCTTTGGAAGCTCGATTCAATGCACTCGATCTTTTGCCTGAATTGATACTACGCGTCTTGATCTAGATCGATAGAATCGACTCAAAGCCCCTGAACCGAACATCCCTACTACAATGTGAGGAACAAACAAGTTTGATTAGACTGTAAGATTTAATCTATCCAATTGAAATTAGTTTTAACAAGCCTTAAACAGATAATTTTCATAACCCTAATACTAGTTGGTGGTTGTGTGATTCATAGTCACAACAATCACAACACTTTGTGATTGTTCACTAGCCTTTGTTGATACCACTTTTTGATTATTTCTTTAAACATAAATTGTTGAGAATATGGTCTTGGCTTACCGCTTGGAAAATTATAAGCCTACTATTTTGTTTCCTCAAGTTTACAAGTTTGTTGCTTATGTTGAAAAAGCGTAGATTAGCAACATATAACATTTTTTACTGAAATACAGTGCTAACGTTCAAGCTGTTTTGCAGTATGTCAGTAATATGTTTATTTTTTCAATCAAGTATGTAAACGAAAGTTAGCCATTATTGCTGTTTTCCGTTTAAATCAATCAAGCATAACGTTTATTAATATTTACTGTTTGTTGTTATTAAAGTAGACAATTCTTTTGACCTTTATAAGACATACACATTTTCTAAAGTAAAAGTAGTAGGCCTAATGACATTTTATAATTTGTCTTGACAGTTCCAAACAGTTTATATACATAAAGTACAGTAGCCTTTATGTTTTAAATGTATATATAATTGAATTTATTTTTTCATTCAAAACTATAGACTAAAATTTGCAGATATCAATGAGTAAATAGAGCCAGAGATAATGGACGTCATTATGCTTCTCGAAGTGAAAAACGTAAAACGAAGGAACAAGAAGAAAGTATAAACCAACTTGTGATATCAAAAACACCTAAGTTATATTTTGATGTTGATGGCGATGGATGATGTAGTAGGCCTACTAATGTGGAAGAAGGGATAGTATAACAGCAGCAAGCATCCATTGAATGCGAATGGCCGAACAAAATAAACGATTGTGAATATTGGAAGTGATAATTAATGTCAACATGCTGAAAGTGATCTCTCTACATACATAACATACATAGTATGACAATGAAAAAAACATTCGGTACTGTCACATATGTTTATAAACCTACAAACAAGTAGACATGAAGATAGTGCCAAATGTACCATGCACAAGAGTACCCGGGGCTACCCGCCCACAAATAAATCTCTTTGCCTTGTCATCATCATAGGCACTGACTGACTGCTGGGGTGCTTTGCATATTACCCCCCCCCCCCAAATATTTTCAGGGATACTCAGCACCCCAAACACTTAGACATTTTTAAAACAATCAAATTATGACGATATTTTTATCTTGGATATAGGATTGCGCTGAGAACAGTGTTATCTATCATAGCAAATGGCAGGTACAGCCATCTGATACGCAAACAAGCGTGATTAGGTTGGTAGTACTCACCATTCGTGAATTGACAGACAGCCTGGTGTTTGTCAACATGTTTCCATTATAGTTTGGTTGGTGGTAGTAGTGTAGTATGTATTATTTTTGTGTTGTGCACGTTTGTTTTCTTTTATTAAATTTATTTTATTTCATCAAACATACATAGAGACCAACAAATTGCACAATAATTTTGGCCATTTTTTTAAAAAAAAACGTTGTTACTAATATGATATTGATTTTTTTTTCTTTCTAAAATTGATCCCAAACTAAATTCGAAATTCCCTAACCAAATCCCTGTCTATTCATTTATTGAACTCGATATGCGCTGCTGGTAGCCTGGTATTACATGGAGTACGACAGCCCGTGCCTATAAATCAACACAACCTTCGCTATTGGAAAACTACAGAAAAAATAAATATCGATTTTCTATTGACAATAAATTTGAGGTAAAATAATAAAATACTTGGCACAAGATCCCCGAAAAGTGTTAATCCGGGCCTGGTCGAGTCCCAACTTGTGAAAGAAATGGAGACTGAACAAAGGTATTTGCGCATACTACTAGAACGAATAATTGAAGTTATAAAGTTCTTAATAGAGCAACGCCTTTCATTTCATGGTAGTGATGAAACTGTTGGCTCTCCTCATATTGGAAATTTCTTCGGGTTGTTAGAAATGCGGGCCAAGTTTGACCCTTTTCTGGCAGAGCATATAAAATCTCATGGCAAAAAAAGGAAGGGGACATCAACCATACTTATTGTTTAGTATGAATATACCTACTGAGCCATCTGTGCTCTAGTTTGTTTGTAATTAATTATATTCATTAGCATTAGGTGTCAGCATCGCATTGACCCTTATCTCTTAATGGCTCTGGGCTCGTCTACCCCACGCTTTTTCTTAGTATAACGGTAAAAACAGTGTTCAAGCGTCTCTTAGTCTTGGGGCAAACAGCCATGAAACTCTCTCGTGTGAAATAATAATTAAGTGCTCAAGAATCAAAATTGGGGCGCCCCAGATATAATCTCATCACTCAAGGTACTCTGTCACCATTCACAAAGGTAGTGTAGCATTTATTTGGAAATAAGCTACAAAAGCATATGAAAAGCAAGTAAACTCACCTAAGGCCCCATTCAGCTGCTCCAACTCACTATGTCCTCCCCGCACAAGACAACAACAACCCGCCTCTATCAAACCGACCGATCAACTAAAGGAGGAAACTTCATGAACAGCTGACCTGTGCTATATCTCAAGGCGGGGTTGAAAATGTATGGTGCACATGCGCAGACTGAAATGTTATGTTGAACCACGTGTTCTAGGATGTTCTACCAGCTCTGCGAATATTCCTGGGCCATCTATCTATCCCCTCCCTCTCTTCATTGTTCTGTGTTAGCCGTGGTTTATGTTTACCCCTCTTCCCCCCTATCTGAGCTAGTATAAACATATATAATGGTGTTATTCAAGATGTACGGCACTCTTGTCAGGACTGTCCCCTTGGACACACCTAGGTAACCAGGACATATTAGGAAGGTACTAAATACGATTTCGGCCTATGTAAATAGAAATTCCTTTTTGACAAGTAATATTCATTGGTTCATATAATTTTATAACGTAAAATCTTTTATATTAATTTACTTCTTGTTTTGTAAATACTTGTAACTCATTGCCCATATGGCGCCTACAAGCCATTGTTGCTTAAGAAAAGTTATTATCCGCGTTGCAGATAATATATAATGGTATTGACAAAGTAAATACTTATAACTTATTACCCATATGGCTTGGAAAACTTATGGTTGCCGATTGTATTGTTGGTATAGCCCATACGGCACCTTAAGTTTAGATTATTATTGTTGCGTTAAGAATGTATTTAGCTGCACGGCAGATAAAATATCACAGTATCGCCAAAATAGATACTTGTAACTTATTGCCCGTAAGGCAGGGAAAGTTGTTGTTACCAGTTATAATGTTTAGATCGTATGGATAATATTATGATGAATTGCAACCAATTCATGATTACTAAAATTTTGTGCAATCTTGGTTATGTCTCATATTACGCATATTCTGTTCAAAGTTTATTCTCTTCATCAATAAAACCAAAATGTTATCATTTGACATATATTCTTTTATTCAAACTTTAAATATGTCCCCATTATATATATATATAATATATAATCAAGCTATGTGGTCTACTTTTTCAGACACTAAGCAAAAAGCCAAGAACCTGGCTGATTGGGAAGATTATTAACAACACACTAGAACACAAGCAAAATCGCACATATGATCATTTCATTGGTTCCATCACTCTTGATCCACTTACTCAATCTCAAATGCCTTTTCAGCAGTTTAAATTCCAAACGTTTCCTGCCATTATTGATCGCTTACTTTCTGCTCTCTCAAAATGCCAGGAAGCTTATAGAAAGGTGAATAGTGTATTTAGATTCCTTCATCAGTTACAGTCGTTTACACCTGAAGAGAATATAAAGAGGTCATCAAATCTTATCAAATTATATCCGGAAGAAAATCTTGGTGAAGAATTTGTGCAGTTTACTGTACTGTTAAAAACTGGTATTGCTCCTCATTTTGGCACCAAACAAGCTAGAGTTACAGTGATAACTGCAATTCTTGAGTCTAGTTTTTTGATGCAGAAAACTTTACAATTTATGTCACTCATGCTTACCAACATAGAGAGAACACTGCATTCAATCTGAAGGATAAAAATGATTAAGGAGCACTATGGCCAACAAATTGAATATCACTTTAATTAGCATTGAATATGAACTTCTGGGTGAAATGGACATTCCAGTTCGTCAACAAATTTTCTATGCTAAATCTAGATGTGGGGCCCCTTTATAATATTATGACCTGCACTAACTTAAACTGGCACTGTATGAAGCTACCGTGTGACAAATGTGTAGCGTCATACTTAGCTACAAGTTAAGAATTAATATTCAATAGCTACGAAATTAATGGGAATTTATTGTCAACTTAACCAAACTGTCTCATTTCACCTTCAATTGAACTCAACCACCCAAACATCTTATCCACACCCGCAAGACGCAACCGGCCAGTCCCACGTACGTATCAGCAAATAGTTACTCAACCAAGGTTCGAATGTTGCCCACGAGTGGACGTAATGAATGTTAGCACGTTTGGGATGATCGGGAAAGGCCTGAAAGTTTGACGAGGTACGAGAACTCCAGAACTCTGTGTACTAACTATTCATCACAGCATGTGTTTCTCCTCCCACATCACTCCCCTTACCTTGGGACTAGCCATAAATATGGATGTTAGCAATGCTGTATACTAAAGTACAGTCAACTCTCGATTCTACGACCCCGGGAATAGCGTCCCTCTCGAAGTAACGACCCTTTTTTTTGGGGAACCGTGAAAAAGTGGAAAAAAGGTTTTAAGGAAATCGGCTGTAAAATGTGTTTGTTGCAATTATCTTTGTGAGCGCTGTATTGCTAGTAACTGGAGTAGGTCAGGTATAAAAATAGACACCACCTCATCAATGCCAGCCAATAGCACTTGACTCTGTCCACCCCCTACCACAAGCAAGACAATGTTTCCCCGCACGCGACTGCCGCTACATCACGCGCCAGGCTTGCTTTTGCCATTGTTATTTCGATTCTCGATTTGGTTACTATTTTGGTTTGATTTTGTGAACAATTTTTGACGACCCATGCTATTGTTTAACATTGTTATTTTGATTTGGTTACTTTTTGGTTGGATTTTGTGAACGATTTTTGATGACCCACGCTATTTGTTGTCTAAAAAATGCAATTTTTTCGTATGAAGGTCAGGGTGGAACTAAATCTGTTAAAATTCCAATAATGACTCCTTTGAAATAACGACCCTTTTCCAGGGAACCGTGAAAGGCTGTAGACTCGAGAGTTGACTGTATAATCTGGAATCATGAGAACACCCTAGTTTAAACATTATTAACATGTATATATGTAGGAAGGCCTAATTTGGTTTCTTTCCACAACCGTGAAAGTCGCATGTCCCCAAGTCCAATCATTAGCCCTCAGCCTATTCGGCTTTAGACTCAAACAACTCACTACGATTGATCTTTTAGACTCAAACAACTCACTATGATTGATCTTGCGCACTACCTTTTATTGGTTAAATAAGGATGTTGCAGATGTACGGAACGTCAAAGTGGTGGATGTATGTAACAAGTTATAATTTTTAATATTCAAGCACTAACAAGAAGCTGAAAGCAATAATTTGGGTTTAATGTCAATAATTTTACTGAAAGTTGCATGTGTATTAAATGTCAACTTTGTCTGGTTTGAATCCCAACCAGTTGTAAAAAGGGTCTTTCTTGCATTCACAAATGCAGCTACATTTATTTTTATGAAATATATAGAATAATCTATTCTTAAGTTTACAAAGAAAACTAATTTTTTTTCAAAGTGTTTAATATCTTTTAAAATATACAATATTATTTGATACTGCTCATGCATACCATGTAGAGTAAAGTATTTGATAAGGAACCCTTTCTCCTAAGATATTTAAATAACAATAATTATGCTAATTCCCTTTAATACAAACAGGTCTTCTTATTTTATTATTCATGATGGAATAATAAATTACAATCTTATATACAGTCAACAGGCACAAGATCATCTTTGACAACTTGAAAATACACACCATCAACAATAACTCAATAAAAATATAAACATAAAAGTAATATCCAGTAAACAATGGTGGCAACAATAATATGTTTTTTACCTTATTCCTTACATATTGAAAAAACAACATTCTTCAAGCGACACATGGACTCGTATAGTTACTCACATCCTCACTGATATTTATGACAATGGAGCAACAAACATGTTGACAACACTTTCATTCAATCTAAAACAAGTCTATAAATGTTACTATTCAGACAAACCCCAAAGGTGTGATTTCTCCTTGGACATGTTTGAAGTGCAACAGTTGTCAAGGTTGTACTCCTCCGACATTCTGGCTAAGGTGTCTTATAGATTGAACAAAGTATGAGGGCGGGTGATTTGTTAACGAGTGTTTAGTTAGGATAAAGTGAAGCTTGAGAAATAACAGAAATTAAAAGATATTACCTAAAAAGGACATCGGATTAAAGAAAAGCCATACATAACCAAGCAAAACACTACATTCAAACAGACATATTTACATTCATAGACGCTATTAAACTTATTATTCACCATCTTATTTTGAAACCACTCCTGCCATGTCCAATCAACAACCTAAATGTCCTTCCACTGTGAAATGCAAGCGTTACTTTTATATTTAATCTAAACACAATTCAACAACAATCAAGATATTAATAAATACTTTAGCTAGTTAAGTGAATTACTTTACAACTCAAAACTAAAGTAATTAGGCTAGAGACAAAAGATGATCCAAGCGCAATCGCGGCTACTAGTAATGAGTTTCACCTGCACCAAAACTCTTTACTATTATCATCTTATATAGCAGCATGAAATAATGTTTGAGTCTATTTACTAATCAATAAAATATTCAATGATTTAAACTTTGTTTTTTCCATTTTTTAATATAACTTAATTAAAATATAAAAAACTTTTTAAATAATAAATGATCATTTATTGTTTTTTGAAGCAAATGAAAACATTATATCCCAATTAAAGTGACTCAATCTAAATCAATTGTGTAGTCATGAATAACACAAGTCACATTCTTGAAAAGACAAGTTTTTTTAATTCTACTCCACAAAATATCAATTAACAGCATTTTTTATTTTCATTTTGTTGTCGAGTTCACTAAGTGAAAGATTCATTTTTCTAATAAAGGTGATGTGAAAAAAGTCCTTTATTTCTTAATTTCAAAATAATGAATAGAAATAAACCTATAAATTTTTTCCAAATGCAATCTTGCTGCTTGTGGTGGAACAAGTTTCTAAAAATTAAACAATTAAAATACATTAGATACATAAATACATGTGTTTCCTGTCCGATTACTCATCTGTCATGTACTTTATTAAGTAACTAAAGTTCAAATGACAAAAATCTGAGATGAATGAATTGTGATGTGGTTGGTTGCTAAAGTAAAGAAAAAAATCTTATTACATACACAAATGCACTACATTTCCAAAGTCAACTAAATTCAGGCATTGTACTCATCAAGAGGGTCATTCGCCTGCACGATGTGCTGAGGCTTGGCAGCAAAAAGAGGAATCATGGTGGTCCAATGGTTGCTACCTAGCACTTTGAAACCAACGAGGAACTCATGGACAGAGTCAACAACTGGTTAGGTACCTAGCGCTTTGAAACCAACGAGGAACTCATGGATAGAGTCAACAACTGGTTAGGTACCTAGCCTTTGAAACCAACGAGGAACTCATGGATAGAGTCAACAACTGGTTAGGTACCTAGCACTTTGAAACCAACGAGGAACTCATGGACAGAGTCAACAACTGGTTAGGTACCTAGCACTTTGAAACCAACAAGGAGCTCATGGACAGAGTCAACAACTGGTTAGGTACCTAGCACTTTGAAACCAACAGGAACTCATGGACAGAGTCAACAACTGGTTAGGTACCTAGCACTTTGAAACCAACAGGAGCTCATGGAAGAGTCAACAACTGGTTAGGTACCTAGCACTTTGAAACCAACGAGGAACTCATGGATAGAGTCAACAACTGGTTGGGTACCTAGCACTTTGAAACCAACGAGGAGCTCATGGACAGAGTCAACAACTGGTTAGGTACCTAGCACTTTGAAACCAACGAGGAACTCATGGATAGAGTCAACAACTGGTTGGGTACCTAGCACTTTGAAACCAACGAGGAACTCATGGATAGAGTCAACAACTGGTTGGTACCTAGCACTTTGAAACCAACGAGGAACTCATGGATAGAGTCAACAACTGGTTGGTACCTAGCACTTTGAAACCAACGAGGAACTCATGGATAGAGTCAACAACTGGTTGGGTACCTAGCGCTTTGAAACCAACGAGGAACTCATGGGTAGAGTCAACAACTGGTTGGGTACCTAGCAACATTTTGACGCTAGGAACCTGTATTAGGTCATAAAGTGGTTAGGTATAGTTTGAAACCAACAAGGAACTCATGGATAGAGTCAACAACTGGTTGGGTACCTAGCACTTTGAAACCAACGAGGAACTCATGGATAGAGTCAAAAACTGGTTGGGTATTCTGGCCGCAACATTCCTTGACGCTAGGGAAGGCCTGTATTTAGGGTGACTATGTGGAAAGTGAAGTTATGAAAGTTAGTTTTGTATGTAATACTTTAGCAGCCAATCAGAGGTAGATTTTGTAATAGCTCTCGTAATAACTGGATTCATTAGATTAGGATGGAATATGTTTCTCATTTTTAAATTAAACATTTAAAATATGAGATTTAGTTTCTAAAGTTATATAAATAAGCATAATAAAATGTGGTATTGTAACATAGAATATTCAAAATTTGATTTGGCTTTGAGAATATTTCATATCTTCCTTTAGCTTCGCTTCAAATTAAAGAACATGTACTTATCAAACCCCAGAGACATTTCATGTGCATCACTGCATACCAGAATGTTACATAGTAAATGTACGTTATAAGAGATTATTCCAAAGTCAGGTTAATCAAGCAATGGGTAGAGTAGGTTACTGGATTCCAAACAAACCATAGCTTCTTTGCTTGGTTTTCTCAATCATCCAGACAGAGAATAAAGTCTCTCTCTCGCATCCAACATGAAAATATGATATCTAACGTAAAATGTTGACATTTATCAAGTATATATAGAATATGGGCAGTGATCAAAATATAGCATTATTCACAATAAAATCAGTTAACAACATTCTTAGAATATCACTGATTAATGAATCACAGCAAGTTTGTCAAATGTTTATAATAGTGCAGGTGTACCAATGCGTCCTGTACCTTCACTGAGCAGCTATATCACACACACAAGTATAATTAATTATCCGTTAAAACACCAAGATAAGTAGAAATGGCTGTACCCAGGATATTCAGAGACAAATTAAAATTGAGTGTGTTCAAAACTAAACAAACACACACACTTGATCACTGTAATATGGTCGCTCTCTGTGAATGACGTTTGCAACTAACAGATTATCTGGTCTACAAAAAGAGGTCAGATGTTAAACAAATACTAAAGAGAAAAATGGTACAAGTTTCTGGTGCAATGATGAACAGTGAAAACTACGTCAGATGAGGTTGGTTAATAGGGGCCCAGCTACTGGTGGTCTGGTTGAAGCTCGACGGATCAAACATGAAGGGCTGAGGCTCTGGGAATGCTGTGCCCTGCAAAACATGTATATTTCATTGTATCACACTTGCAACAGATTCATTCCCTATTATAAAAAGTTTGATTAGGAGGAGGAGGAGGGGTCAAAACTTGGTATTTTACACACACACAAATACAAATTTGTGCCAAGCAAGGGCACGATAAAAAAAGTTGGTGAAATTAATCCAAACCAAGGGTTGCAGTTGATCACCCAAGCGCATGTAAGCCAAGAAATAAATAAAGAAAGCTGTACCCCAAACCATGCACTGGAAATATAAACATACAATGCGATTGGCCTCCGTCATTGACCTTTATTATTATCAGTAACAACCATTTGACGAGTAAGGCTGTACCTACTGGCAACACAGGTTGTTAGGTGCATACCTGTTGTCGGTGTCGTGAAGCTCGACTGGTGTAGGACTCAACTTCTCGCGACAAGGAACTGGCAGAGCTGCATCTAGAGAAGTTGTTTCTGAAAGACGAGGGGAGGGAGGGGAAAAACATATCCATACGTAACATTCTACACAGAGCAGGATTGGCAATACAGGGCAGTGGAGAGGACACGTACCTCCCTTCACTGTGAAGAGCTAGGGGACAAGTACCTCCCTTCACTGTGAAGAGCTAGGGGACAAGTACCTCCCTTCACTGTGAAGAGCTAGGGGACAAGTACCTCCCTTCACTGTGGAGAGCTAGGGGACAAGTACCTCCCTTCACTGTGGAGAGCTAGGGACAAGTACCTCCCTTCATTGTGGAGAGCTAGGGGACAAGTACCTCCCTTCACTGTGGAGAGCTAGGGGACAAGTACCTCCCTTCACTGTGAAGAGCTTGAGGACAAGTACCTCCCTTCACTGTGAAGAGCTTGAGGACAAGTACCTACCTTCACTGTGGAGAGCTAGGGGACAAGTACCTCCCTTTACTGTGGAGAGCTAGGAGACAAGTACCTCCCTTCACTGTGAAGAGCTTGAGGACAAGTACCTACCTTCACTGTGGAGAGCTAGGGGACAAGTACCTCCCTTCACTGTGGAGAGCTAGGGGACAAGTACCTCCCTTCACTGTGGAGAGCTAGGGGACAAGTACCTCCCTTCACTGTGGAGAGCTAGGGGACAAGTACCTCCCTTCACTGTGGAGAGCTAGGGGACAAGTACCTCCCTTCACTGTGAAGAGCTTGAGGACAAGTACCTACCTTCACTGTGGAGAGCTAGGGGACAAGTACCTCCCTTCACTGTGGAGAGCTAGGGGACAAGTACCTCCCTTCACTGTGGAGAGCTAGGGGACAAGTACCTCCCTTCACTGTGGAGAGCTAGGGGACAAGTACCTCCCTTCACTGTGGAGAGCTAGGGGACAAGTACCTCCCTTCACTGTGAAGAGCTTGAGGACAAGTACCTACCTTCACTGTGGAGAGCTAGGGGACAAGTACCTCCCTTCACTGTGGAGAGCTAGGGGACAAGTACCTACCTTCACTGTGGAGAGCTAGGGGACAAGTACCTCCCTTCATTGTGGAGAGCTAGGGGACAAGTACCTCCCTTCACTGTGGAGAGCTAGGGGACAAGTACCTCCCTTCACTGTGGAGAGCTAGGGGACAAGTACCTCCCTTCACTGTGAAGAGCTAGGGGACAAGTACCTCCCTTCACTGTGGAGAGCTAGGGGACAAGTACCTCCCTTCACTGTGGAGAGCTTGAGGACAAGTACCTACCTTCACTGTGGAGAGCTAGGGACAAGTACCTCCCTTCAATGTGGAGAGCTAGGGGACAAGTACTTCCCTTCACTGTGGAGAGCTAGGGGACAAGTACCTCCCTTCACTGTGGAGAGCTAGGGACAAGTACCTCCCTTCACTGTGAAGAGCTAGGCGACAAGTAACTTCCTTCACTGTGGAGAGCTAGGGGACAAGTACCTCCCTTCACTGTGAAGAGCTAGGGGACAAGTACCTCCCTTCACTGTGGAGAGCTAGGGGAAAAGTACCTCCCTTCACTGTGGAGAGCTAGGGGACAAGTACCTCCCTTCACTGTGGAGAGCTAGGGGACAAGTACCACCCTTCAATGTGGAGAGCTAGGGGACAAGTACCTTCCTTCACTGTGGAGAGCTAGGGGACAAGTACCTCCCTTCACTGTGGAGAGCTAGGGGACAAGTACCTCCCTTCACTGTGGAGAGCTTGAGGACAAGTACCTACCTTCACTGTGGAGAGCTAGGGGACAAGTACCTCCCTTCACTGTGGAGAGCTTGAGGACAAGTACCTACCTTCACTGTGGAGAGCTAGGGACAAGTACCTCCCTTCACTGTGGAGAGCTAGGGGACAAGTACCTCCCTTCACTGTGGAGAGCTAGGGGACAAGTACCACCCTTCAATGTGGAGAGCTAGGGGACAAGTACCTTCCTTCACTGTGGAGAGCTAGGGGACAAGTACCTCCCTTCACTGTGGAGAGCTAGGGACAAGTACCACCCTTCAATGTGGAGAGCTAGGGGACAAGTACCTTCCTTCACTGTGGAGAGCTAGGGGACAAGTACCTCCCTTCACTGTGGAGAGCTAGGGGACAAGTACCTCCCTTCACTGTGGAGAGCTTGAGGACAAGTACCTACCTTCACTGTGGAGAGCTAGGGACAAGTACCTCCCTTCACTGTGGAGAGCTTGAGGACAAGTACCTACCTTCACTGTGGAGAGCTAGGGGACAAGTACCTCCCTTCACTGTGGAGAGCTTGAGGACAAGTACCTACCTTCACTGTGGAGAGCTAGGGGACAAGTACCTCCCTTCACTGTGGAGAGCTAGGGGACAAGTACCTCCCTTCACTGTGGAGAGCTAAGGGACAAGTACCTCCCTTCACTGTGGAGAGCTAGGGGACAAGTACCTCCCTTCACTGTGGAGAGCTAACGGACAAGTACCTACCTTCACTGTGGAGAGCTAGGGGACAAGTACCTCCCTTCACTGTGGAGAGCTAGGGGACAAGTACCTCCCTTCACTGTGGAGAGCTAAGGGACAAGTACCTCCCTTCACTGTGGAGAGCTAGGGGACAAGTACCTCCTTCACTGTGAGAGCTAGGGGACAAGTACCTCCCTTCACTGTGGAGAGCTGGGACAAGTACCTCCCTTCACTGTGAGAGCTAGGGGACAAGTACCTCCCTTCACTGTGGAGAGCTAGGGGACAAGTACCTCCCTTCACTGTGGAGAGCTAGGGACAAGTACCTCCCTTCACTGTGAGAGCTAGGGACAAGTACCTCCTTCATGTGAAGAGCTAGGGACAAGTACCTCCTTCACTGTGGAGAGCTAGGGGACAAGTACCTCCCTTCACTGTGGAGAGCTAGGGACAAGTACCTCCTTCACTGTGGAGAGCTAGGGGACAAGTACCTCCCTTCACTGTGGAGAGCTAGGGACAAGTACCTCCCTTCACTGTGAGAGCTGGGACAAGTACCTCCCTTCACTGTGAGAGCTAGGGGACAAGTACCTCCCTTCACTGTGGAGAGCTAGGGGACAAGTACCTCCTTCACTGTGGAGAGCTAGGGGACAAGTACCTCCTTCACTGTGGAGAGCTAGGGGACAAGTACCTCCCTTCACTGTGGAGAGCTAGGGGACAAGTACCTCCCTTCACTGTGAGAGCTAGGGACAAGTACCTCCTTCACTGTGAAGAAACTTGTGGAGGGGACAAGTACCTCCCTTCACTGTGAGAGCTAGGGGACAAGTACCTCCCTTCACTGTGGAGAGCTAGGGACAAGTACCTCCTTCACTGTGGAGAGCTAGGGACAAGTACCTCCTTCACTGTGGAGAGCTAGGGGACAAGTACCTCCCTTCACTGTGGAGAGCTAGGGGACAAGTACCTCCTTCACTGTGGAGAGCTAGGGACAAGTACCTCCTTCACTGTGAGAGCTAGGGGACAAGTACCTCCCTTCACTGTGGAGAGCTAGGGACAAGTACCTCCCTTCACTGTGGAGAGCTAGGGACAAGTACCTCCTTCACTGTGAGAGCTGGGGACAAGTACCTCCCTTCACTGTGGAGACCTAGGGGACAAGTACTCCTTCACTGTGGAGAGCTAGGGGACAAGTACTCCCTTCACTGTGGAGAGCTAGGGGACAAGTACCTCCCTTCACTGTGGAGAGCTAGGGACAAGTACCTCCCTTCACTGTGGAGAGCTAGGGGACAAGTACCTCCCTTCATGTGGAGAGCTAGGGACAAGTACTCCTTCACTGTGAGAGCTAGGGGACAAGTACCTCCTTCACTGTGAGAGCTAGGGACAAGTACCTCCCTTCACTGTGGAGAGCTAGGGGACAAGTACCTCCCTTCACTGTGAGAGCTAGGGGACAAGTACCTCCCTTCACTGTGAGAGCTAGGGGACAAGTACTCCCTTCACTGTGGAGAGCTGGGACAAGTACCTCCCTTCACTGTGGAGAGCTAGGGACAAGTACCTCCCTTCACTGTGAAGCTAGGGACAAGTACCTCCTTCACTGTGAGAGCTAGGGGACAAGTACCTCCCTTCACTGTGGAGAGCTAGGGGACAAGTACCTCCCTTCACTGTGGAGAGCTAGGGACAAGTACCTCCTTCACTGTGGAGAGCTAGGGACAAGTACCTCCCTTCACTGTGGAGAGCTAGGACAAGTACCTCCCTTCTGTGAGAGCTAGGGACAAGTACCTCCCTTCACTGTGAGAGCTTGGGACAAGTACCTCCTTCACTGTGGAGAGCTAGGGACAAGTACCTCCTTCACTGTGGAGAGCTAGGACAAGTACCTCCTTCACTGTGAGAGCTAGGGACAAGTACCTCCCTTCACTGTGGAGAGCTAGGGGACAAGTACCTCCTTCACTGTGGAGAGCTAGGGGACAAGTACCTCCCTTCATGTGAGAGCTAGGGGACAAGTACCTCCTTCACTGGAGAGCTAGGGACAAGTACCTCCTTCACTGTGAGAGCTAGGGACAAGTACCTCCTTCACTGTGGAGAGCTAGGGACAAGTACCTCCCTTCACTGTGGAGAGCTAGGGGACAAGTACCTCCCTTCACTGTGGAGAGCTAGGGGACAAGTACCTCCCTTCACTGTGAGAGCTAGGGGACAAGTACCTCCCTTCACTGTGAGAGCTAGGGACAAGTACCTTCCTTCACTGTGAGACTAGGGACAGTACCTCCCTTCACTGTGGAGAGCTAGGGACAAGTACCTCCTTCACTGTGAGAGCTAGGGACAAGTACCTCCCTTCACTGTGAAGAGCTAGGGACAAGTACCTCCCTTCATGTGAGAGCTAGGGACAAGTACCTCCTTCACTGTGAGAGCTAGGGGACAAGTACCTCCTTCACTGTGGAGAGCTTAGGACAAGTACCTCCCTTCACTGTGAGAGCTAGGGGACAAGTACCTCCTTCACTGTGGAGAGCTAGGGGACAAGTACCTCCCTTCACTGTGAAGAGCTAGGGGACAAGTACCTCCCTTCACTGTGAGAGCTAGGGGACAAGTACCTACCTTCACTGTGGAGAGCTAGGGGACAAGTACCTCCCTTCACTGTGAGAGCTAGGGACAAGTACCTCCTTCACTGTGGAGAGCTAGGGGACAAGTACCTCCCTTCACTGTGGAGAGCTAGGGACAAGTACCTCCCTTCACTGTGAGAGCTAGGGACAAGTACCTCCTTCACTGTGAGAGCTTGAGGACAAGTACCTCCTTCACTGTGAGAGTAGGGACAAGTACCTCCCTTCACTGTGGAGAGCTAGGGGACAAGTACCTCCCTTCACTGTGGAGAGCTAGGGACAAGTACCTCCCTTCACTGTGGAGAGCTAGGGGACAAGTACCTCCCTTCACTGTGGAGAGCTAGGGGACAAGTACCTCCTTCACTGTGAGAGCTAGGGACAAGTACCTCCTTCACTGTGGAGAGCTAGGGACAAGTACCTCCTTCACTGTGAGAGCTAGGGACAAGTACCTCCTTCATGTGGAGAGCTAGGGGACAAGTACCTCCCTTCACTGTGGAGAGCTAGGGACAAGTACTCCTTCATGTGAGAGCTAGGGGACAAGTACCTCCTTCATGTGAGAGCTAGGGACAAGTACCTCCTTCACTGTGGAGAGCTAGGGGACAAGTACCTCCTTCACTGTGAGAGCTAGGGACAAGTACCTCCCTTCACTGTGGAGAGCTAGGGACAAGTACCTCCCTTCACTGTGGAGAGCTAGGGGACAAGTACCTCCCTTCACTGTGAAGAGCTAGGGACAAGTACCTACCTTCACTGTGAAGAGCTAGGGACAAGTACCTCCCTTCACTGTGGGAAAAGCTTAGGGACAAGTACCTCCTTCACTGTGAAGAGCTAGGGGACAAGTACCTCCCTTCACTGTGAGAGCTGGGACAAGTACCTCCCTTCACTGTGGAAGAGCTAGGGGACAAGTACCTCCCTTCACTGTGGAGAGCTAGGGGACAAGTACCTCCCTTCACTGTGAGAGCTAGGGGACAAGTACCTCCTTCACTGTGGAGAGCTAGGGGACAAGTACCTCCCTTCACTGTGGAAAAGCTAGGGACAAGTACCTCCCTTCACTGTGAGAGCTAGGGGACAAGTACCTCCCTTCACTGTGAGAGCTAGGGGACAAGTACCTCCCTTCACTGTGGAGAGCTAGGGGACAAGTACCTCCCTTCACTGTGGAGAGCTAGGGACAAGTACCTACCTTCACTGTGGAGAGCTAGGGGACAAGTACCTCCCTTCACTGTGAGAGCTAGGGGACAAGTACCTCCCTTCACTGTGGAGAGCTAGGGACAAGTACCTCCCTTCACTGTGAAGAGCTAGGGGACAAGTACCTCCTTCACTGTGGAGAGCTAGGGGACAAGTACCTCCCTTCACTGTGGAGAGCTAGGGACAAGTACCTCCTTCACTGTGGAGAGCTAGGGGACAAGTACCTCCCTTCACTGTGGAAGAGCTAGGGGACAAGTACCTTCCCTTCACTGTGGAGAGCTAGGGGACAAGTACCTCCCTTCATTGTGAAGAGCTAGGGGACAAGTACCTCCTTCACTGTGAGAGCTAGGGACAAGTACCTACCCTTCACTGTGGAGAGCTAGGGACAAGTACCTCCCTTCACTGTGGAGAGCTAGTGGGACAAGTACCTCCCTTCACTGTGGGAAGAGCTAGGGGACAAGTACCTCCCTTCACTGTGGAGAGCTAGGGGACAAGTACCTCCCTTCACTGTGGAAGAGCTAGGGGACAAGTACCTCCTTCACTGTGAAGAGCTAGGGACAAGTACCTCCTTCACTGTGGAGAGCTAGGGACAAGTACCTCCCTTCACTGTGAAGAGCTAGAGGGACAAGTACCTCCCTTCACTGTGAGAGCTAGGGGACAAGTACCTCCCTTCACTGTGTGAAGAGCTAGGGGACAAGTACCTCCCTTCACTGTGAAGAGCTTGAGGACAAGTACCTCCTTCACTGTGGAGAGCTAGGGGACAAGTACCTCCCTTCACTGTGGAGAGCTAGGGACAAGTACCTCCCTTCACTGTGGAGAGCTAGGGGACAAGTACCTCCCTTCACTGTGAGAGCTAGGGGACAAGTACCTCCTTCACTGTGAAGAGCTAGGGGACAAGTACCTCCCTTCACTGTGGAGAGCTAGGGGACAAGTACCTCCCTTCACTGTGGAGAGCTAGGGACAAGTACCTCCCTTCACTGTGGAGAGCTAGGGGACAAGTACCTCCCTTCACTGTGGAGAGCTAGGGGACAAGTACCTCCCTTCACTGTGGAGAGCTAGGGGACAAGTACCTCCCTTCACTGTGGAGAGCTAGGGGACAAGTACCTCCCTTCACTGTGGAGAGCTAGGGACAAGTACCTCCCTTCACTGTGGAAGAGCTAGGGGACAAGTACCTCCCTTCACTGTGGAGAGCTAGGGACAAGTACCTCCTTCACTGTGAGAGCTGGGGACAAGTACCTCCTTCACTGTGGAGAGCTAGGGACAAGTACCTCCCTTCACTGTGGAGAGCTAGGGACAAGTACCTCCCTTCACTGTGGAGAGCTAGGGGACAAGTACCTCCCTTCACTGTGAAGAGCTAGGGACAAGTACCTCCTTCACTGTGAGAGCTAGGGACAAGTACCTCCCTTCACTGTGAAGAGCTAGGGACAAGTACCTCCTTCACTGTGGAGAGCTAGGGGACAAGTACCTCCCTTCACTGTGGAGAGCTAGGGGACAAGTACCTCCCTTCACTGTGAAGAGCTAGGGACAAGTACCTCCTTCACTGTGAAGAGCTAGGGGACAAGTACCTCCTTCCACTGTGAGACTGGGACAAGTACCTCCTTCACTGTGGAGAGCTAGGGGACAAGTACCTCCCTTCACTGTGGAGAGCTAGGGATCAAGTACCTCCCTTCACTGTGAGAGCTGAGGACAAGTACCTACCTTCACTGTGAAGAGCTAGGGACAAGTACCTCCCTTCACTGTGAAGAGCTAGGGGACAAGTACCTCCCTTCACTGTGAAGAGCTAGGGGACAAGTACCTACCTTCACTGTGGAGAGCTAGGGGACAAGTACCTCCCTTCACTGTGAAGAGCTGAGGACAAGTACCTCCCTTCACTGTGGAGAGCTAGGGACAAGTACCTCCTTCACTGTGGAGAGCTAGGGGACAAGTACCTCCCTTCACTGTGGAGAGCTAGGGGACAAGTACCTCCTTCACTGTGAGAGCTAGGGGACAAGTACCTACCTTCACTGTGGAGAGCTAGGGGACAAGTACCTCCCTTCACTGTGGAGAGCTAGGGGACAAGTACCTCCCTTCACTGTGGAGAGCTAGGGGACAAGTACCTCCCTTCACTGTGGAGAGCTAGGGGACAAGTACCTCCCTTCACTGTGGAGAGCTAGGGGACAAGTACCTCCTTCACTGTGGAGAGCTAGGGGACAAGTACCTCCCTTCACTGTGGAGAGCTAGGGGACAAGTACCTCCCTTCACTGTGGAAGCTAGGGACAAGTACCTACCTTCACTGTGGAGAGCTAGGGGAAAGTACCTCCTTCACTGTGAAGAGCTTGAGGACAATACCTCCTTCATGTGAAGAGCTTGAGGACAAGTACCTCCCTTCACTGTGGAGAGCTGAGGACAAGTACCTACCTTCACTGTGAAGAACTTGAGGACAAGTACCTCCTTCACTGTGGAGAGCTTGAGGACAAGTACCTACCTTCACTGTGAAGAGCTTGAGGACAAGTACCTACCTTCACTGTGAAGAGCTTGAGGACAAGTACCTCCCTTCACTGTGGAGAGCTAGGGGACAAGTACCTCCCTTCACTGTGGAGAGCTAGGGGACAAGTACCTCCTTCACTGTGAAGAGTTTGAGGACAAGTACCTACCTTCACTGTGAACAGCTAGGGGACAAGTACCTCCCTTCACTGTGAAGAGCTTAGGACAAGTACCTAGCTTCACTGTGAAGAGCTAGGGGACAAGTACCTCCCTTCACTGTGAAGAGTTTGAGGACAAGTACCTACCTTCACTGTGAAGAGCTAGGGGACAAGTACCTCCCTTCACTGTGAAGAGCTTGAGGACAAGTACCTACTTCACTGTGAAGAGCTAGGGGACAAGTACCTCCTTCACTGTGGAGAGCTTGAGGACAAGTACCTCCCTTCACTGTGGAGAGCTAGGCGACAAGTACCTCCCTTCACTGTGAAAAGCTAGGGGACAAGTACCTACCTTCACTGTGGAGAGTAGGGTACAAGTACTTCCCTTCACTGTGGAGAGCTAGGGGACAAGTACCTACCTTCACTGTGAAGAGCTGGGACAAGTACCTCCTTCACTGGGAACAGCTAGGGGACAAGTACCTCCCTTCACTGGGAACAGCTAGGGGACAAGTACCTACCTTCACTGTGAGAGCTAGAGGACAAGTACCTACCTTCACTGTGAAGAGCTGAGGACAAGTACCTCCCTTCATTGTGAAGAGCTAGAGGACAAGTACCTACCTTCACTGTGATGAGCTTGAGGACAAGTACCTCCCTTCACTGTGAAGAATTTGAGGACAAGTACCTCCCTTCACTGTGAAGAGCTAGAGGACAAGTACCTACCTTCACTGTGAAGAGCTAAGGGACAAGTACCTCCCTTCACTGTGGAGAGCTAGGGACAAGTACCTCCCTTCACTGTGAGAGCTAGGGACAAGTACCTCCCTTCACTGTGGAGAGCTAGGGGACAAGTACCTACCTTCACTGTGGAGAGCTAGGGGACAAGTACCTCCTTCACTTTGGAGAGCTAGGGGACAAGTACCTACCTTCACTGTGGAGAGCTAGGGGATAAGTACCTCCCTTCACTGTGAAGAGCTAGGGGATAAGTACCTCCCTTCATTGTGAAGAGCTAGGGGACAAGTACCTACCTTCACTGTGAAGAGCTAGGGGATAAGTACCTCCCTTCATTGTGAAGAGCTAGGGGACAAGTACCTCCTTCATTGTGAAGAGCTAGGGGACAAGTACCTTCCTTCACTGTGGAGAGCTAGGGGATAAGTACCTCCCTTCATTGTGAAGAGCTAGGGGACAAGTACCTCCCTTCATTGTGAAGAGCTAGGGGACAAGTACCTTCCTTCACTGTGGAGAGCTAGGGGATAAGTACCTCCTTCATGTGGAGAGCTAGGGACAAGTACCTTCCTTCACTGTGAAGAGCTTGAGGACAAGTACCTACCTTCACTGTGGAGAGCTAGGGGACAAGTACCTCCCTTCATTGTGAAGAGCTAGGGGACAAGTACCTACCTTCACTGTGGAGAGCTTGAGGACAATACCTCCCTTCACTGTGAAGAGCTAGGGGACAAGTACCTACCTTCACTGTGGAGAGCTAGGGATAAGTACCTCCTTCATTGTGAGAGCTAGGGGACAAGTACCTACCTTCACTGTGGAGAGCTAGGGGATAAGTACCTCCCTTCATTGTGAAGAGCTAGGGGACAAGTACCTCCCTTCATTGTGAAGAGCTAGGGGACAAGTACCTTCCTTCACTGTGGAGAGCTAGGGGACAAGTACCTCCCTTCATTGTGAAGAGCTAGGGGACAAGTACCTTCCTTCACTGTGGAGAGCTAGGGGACAAGTACCTCCTTCATTGTGAAGAGCTAGGGGACAAGTACCTCCCTTCATTGTGAAGAGCTAGGGGACAAGTACCTTCCTTCACTGTGAAGAGCTAGGGGACAAGTACCTCCCTTCATTGTGAGAGCTAGGGGACAAGTACCTTCCTTCACTGTGGAGAGCTAGGGGACAAGTACCTCCCTTCATTGTGAAGAGCTAGGGGACAAGTACCTTCCTTCACTGTGGAGAGCTAGGGGACAAGTACCTCCTTCACTGTGAAGAGCTAGGGGACAAGTACCTCCCTTCACTGTGAAGAGCTAGGGGACAAGTACCTCCCTTCACTGTGAAGAGCTAGGGGACAAGTACCTTCCTTCACTGTGAAGAGCTAGGGGACAAGTACCTCCCTTCACTGTGAAGAGCTTGAGGACAAGTACCTCCCTTCACTGTGGAGAGCTAGGGGACAAGTACCTCCCTTCACTGTGGAGAGCTAGGGGACAAGTACCTCCCTTCACTGTGGAGAGCTAGGGGACAAGTACCTCCCTTCACTGTGGAGAGCTAGGGGACAAGTACCTACCTTCACTGTGAGAGCTAGGGGACAAGTACCTCCCTTCATGTGGAGAGCTAGGGGACAAGTACCTACCTTCACTGTGGAGAGCTAGGGGACAAGTACCTACCTTCACTGTGAAGAGCTAGGGGACAAGTACCTCCCTTCACTGTGGAGAGCTAGGGAACAAGTACCTCCTTCACAGCTTAGGGAACAAGTACCTCTTCACAACTATGACTAGGAGAAGCTTAGAAAACATGTTGCAATAATAACAATTAATAACTAGAGCCAAATTAAATAAATACCAATAAATAGCTGGGGTCTAAATTTTGATATATGTACAAACAAACAAACAAACAAATAATCCCAAATGCTAGTAGCACACAAATATTAAAATTTGAGGTTTTAAACTAATAGCTGTGGGAGAAGTTGCATAGTCACAGGTTCCAAGCTGGATCTTAATTCATGCTTGGATAATAAACATCGGCGGGAAGTCTTCACTTCCTCTCCAGAGTTCAGTGGAATTTTCTGGTTTTCTTGTTTTTATTCTGGCGCACAAGTGGAACAAACCGACATATTAATACTTTACTTTATTTATAATTATATTTATATAATGTGTTAAGTTGGCCACACCTGAGCTTCTAGCATTATTTTCAGAACAAACTAAATCATTTATTGATTTTACATTTTATAAATAAATTATTATTTACTATAATTGGAAGAAGGTACAATAAAGGTGGATAGAAACACAATATGGCTGTTACAATGAAAAGAAGAACACAGTTTACACTTTACACTGCTGCCACTGGACAGATTTATCCACTTTCCTATACCTTCTTCCAAATATAATACAATTACCCCATAAAGCGAAAAGAGGTTTTCCTTTTAGAGATTTATTTACTATCAAAAACGATCCCAAATTTTTTTAAGTTCAGTTGTTAATAAAAAATGGCCAATTTTTAATTTCTGTCAAGTCAGCTAGTGCTGATCAACCACTTACATTTACATGAAACTTGTAAATTGACAACCCCCAAGGGGTGTAATGATGACAGACAGTGTTGAACTACCAAAACATGAACAAGGTTCTGTATAACTTATTTTGCATTTGTTATATTGTTGTACATCTACATGTTTTCAACTAAGTCAGGTTGTGTTTTTAGTTCCCTTAAAAAACATAAGCAATAGCCAAATGGTGCCAAAAATAAGCTGATTCACTACAAATAAGAGGTCTAGTTAAAAAGTCCCCAAACTTTTTTTAATACTATTTTCGGGGTTACTTACAACTTATTTGACCTTGACATCTTAGAAATACTTTCCCCCTCAGTTAATTCACCGCTCCTAACAGTTTCCGTTTCAAGATACAGTCCTAATAGGCATTTTTCTGCCTGTGATTTTATCCTAATGTCTTTAATAGTGTTGAATGTTTGTCCTCTCAATCATGATTTTAGTTTTGAAAGCAGGAACAAGTATGCGGGTGGGGGTTGGGGGGGGTGTCAGGGAAAGCACACTTGTCTCAGTTTTGGTGCAAAAGTCACAAATCAGCACAATTTGTTTGCGGGCGTATTGTCGTGATGAAGAAACCAGGATTGGTTTTTCCATTGCTCCGGCCTTTTCTCTGACATTCCAGCACTTCGACATAATACCACCAATTCACTGTCTGTCCCTCTGGTAAAAATTCGTAATAAATAACACCCACCCTCTAACTTTACCTGGACAAAGTTTACAAAAATTGACAGAAACTTGTTGTTCCAAACATATTTGATTGGCTATAAAATGAGTTGTATGAACCTTAGGGATCTCAAATTACTCTTGGTTTAAAGCTCTTTTTATTGCTCTTTAATTTTATATGCAACATGGTAATTACCTAAAAAATTATCTTAGGGTTTTTGTATTATTTCAAATTTGATAGTTTTGTAACTGCTACTGCTAGACCTATTCATGGTACTCAAAAGTTACACTCCCTTATTCCACTTTCAGGACCATCTCCTTCATTTAAATATCCAACCAAGTCAGACGGACTTTGGATAAAAACTGAAACGATACTGAGTAAGGTCAGTTGTCTCACACAAATGGGTCAAACCTCTAATTTGCCAGAACATGTTCAAAAAGTGATACAAAAGTTCCTCAAAGAGCAGCATAAACACATCTCTAGGATGACAATAAATATAAAGAACTGACTTTAAAGTAGGTATTTCATTTTATATCTATGTGAAATATATCCAAAAATGTTTTTTTTTAAGGTAATAAACATTTAAAATGCTGATAAAGTTTAGATTATTTAATAGTTTTATGGTTTTTATAACTACACACAATCGTGTTTGTTCAATGTATATTCAGAATTGATGAGACCTTTAATACAGGTGACAATTTATAAGTGTGTGTGCGCGCGCGCATCAATTTGCGACTATAATTGTGTTTTTATAAAGTTCATAATCCCATGGAGGTCCCAAAATAGAACTTGGCAAGCATCTTCCTAACACCTTAAGGTATATTTAAAAAAAAAAGTTTTTGAAAAAGTCAAATTTGAAATAATACAAAAACCCTGAGAGATAAGTTTTTTAGGTGATATTACCATGTTGCATATAAAATTAAAGAGCAATAAAAAGAGCTTTAAACCAAGAGTAATTTGAGATCCCTAAGGTTCATACAACTCATTTTATAGCCAATCAAATATGTTTGGAACAACAAGTTTCTGTCAATTTTTGTAAACTTTGTCCAGGTAAAGTTAGAGGGTGGGTGTTATCTGTATTTTCTCATATCTTTTTAGCGCCAATAACATAACCAACTTTCATCAAAATGGAAGGTGGTCAGTTTTGCAGCTGTGTTGAGTTGACACATCGGACGGAGCCTAAGCCATGTCTCACCATCAGTGATGATTCCCTTCACCAAGTTTTTGTTTATTATTATTATTATTATTATTATTATTATTATTAGCACCGCGTCTTACTACCCGTTTGGGTTATACGCACTTATGCTAATGTGTAATGCTAGGGTGATTGTGAGATGAAATGGAGGACCTACAGTTTAACGTGGAATCCGAACCACGGTGGCGGCCTGGCAAGTTTTTGTTCTCGTCTGAAAGATCACAAAGCGATTGTCTCTGATGTTGAGTCAACAGCCATGAAGCGATTTTCTTTCAGGGTGCCTAGATTCAATCTACTTTCTGTCCAGACCACTATATATCGATATTAAGTATATTATGAAAATAATTTTTTAAGATCACAGATTAATTTAGTGTTTTTTCCCCCTAGATACATACACATTCTGAAATTGTGTCACTTAATGAAGGGATTTAATGATTTCCACCTTTGGTGAAAGGGACCATTTTAAGTTAAAAATAGATTTCAATTAAATTGTATTGAGCCATTAAAAGATTAAAACTCAAGGAAAAGTGATTTAAAATACTTGTGAGACAGAGTCATTCTTAGTTTCTTCTACTTAAAATGTAGGCCTAATCAAGTTCCGCGCATGTGAATAACCATGACTCAATTTTGGCAGAAGGGTGGGACAACACAAAACTCATTGACCTTGAGAAGTGATATTAGTCTGCTCAACAGGGAGAATGGTGTGAAAGTGATTCCAGGTAGGGAATAAAAGTGTTATTTTGACTACTGTCAATCAAAATATGAAGCTTTTTATAAAGAAAATGTAAAAATTCCACGACTTTTCCCAGACCCCTGACAATTCCCTGTTTTCCAGGTCACTAGACACCCTGTCTTTTTCATCCTGATCCAGAAGCTGCGGGACAAACTTTGCAGCAACTTGACGCATTTCCAATTTTTCGGTCAGAATATCAGGACGCAATCTCGGTGAAAGGTTGCAATTTCTCAAACACCCAATCGACTATTTGACCCCATGGTTACCCAAACTGGGCTCACATGAGAGTCTTCTGTTGAGCGCAGATCATCATCAGTCCACCATTCATAGGACTCTGTACAGCCTGAAAACTGATTGCTGTAAACTCGTTTCATCATTTCACGAGTCTTTGTAAATGTTTTCCTAAGTTTGACACAAAATTTGATGTCCATACGCTGCTCAGGAGACAAAGTCATCTCGAAAATCACAGACAGATCCTAAACAAAACAATGCAGCGCGATGACTACGCGCAAGAGAATAACAAGCTAAAGGATAGATTAAATGCTAGGTTTGCTGTTAAATAAGACACTTCTGCACATCGTTACAACCTCGCATTGATACGCTATTTCAAAAGTTCGGCAACTTTTTAAACAGACCTTGTATACAGCCAACTTACTAGTTCATGCACGTTTTACAAAAAATGTGCAATTTTAAACTGGGCAACATAAATCTCTATAATAAACTATGCTAATACAAATATCAAACAAAAAGAGCTAATCCACTAGCTAGCACATTGATACTGTAGTGGTAAAAAGTCTATAGATACCAGGTCATTGTTATGTCTGAAATTTCAAGCCCTTCGGGAGTCTCTAAATCACTTTAGGAATCTGAGTTCTGGTCTTCCGACTGCCACAAAGAAAAACAAAAATAATAAAATGATCAAAACGGTAGGAAATAAAGTCAACTGCCTCAAGTCAATAGAATTTCATTCTTTTGCCATTAGAAACGCCAAATAATATTCCTAAATTATTTTGTAATAATACTAGTGCAAGCCTACCACTACTATAAAAAGTGTGTAATTTAAATGTCCATTAAATTAATTAATTTAAAGTTTTCTTCATTTAAATTGGTTGATTATGACCACAGCACAAGTCGATTTAAACAAACATCTTGTGTAAAAGTTTTCCCAATTAAAGAGTTTTCTCAACTATTTACTCATCAAATATACATCAAATTCTTATATAATTTATTTGCATAATTTTACATTTTAAAATCTCTTCATCTTGTAATAAATAAAATAATAGAATATTAGGAAAATGTTAGAGCACAAATAAAAGTAAAAACACTAACACCTATTTACACACGCTTTAATATTTTGATGGTATTATAAACTCTTCTTCAGGAAGTAGTAGTTAGACTAAACAGGATGTTGTCGTCAGTGATGCCAACTTGATTGGAAGCATCCAGCCGTACCAACAATATTCTCAAAAAACCACCAGTCCTTGTGTATAAACAGCCCTCATCACTCAGAAATCTTCTGGCACACCCTAAACTCAAAACTGAAAATGACACAACTTTCATTCAACCACAACAAGGCTCTCAACCTTGCAACAAAACAGCTTGCAAAACCCGCCAAATACATAATCCAGCAGCCACTTTCTCTAGCAACATCGCCAACTCCATCTATACCATCAAAGGCAGCAACACATGCGAGTCCAGTAACCTAATTTACCAACAATGTACTGCACAATATGTTCGCCTCACCACTGAAACTCTCCGCAAACGAATGAATGGACACCGCCATGACACAAAAATCCAGAATCCAGAAAAACCAGTTTCAGCACACGCCTCCACTCATAACGTCAACTTTGAGGACTGCCACACTGTCAAGGTGTTAAAATAATTCCACAAGACACAATGAAATATGTCTCAGTTAAGAAGATGGGAACTGGCACATCAATGGTTCACAAAGTCTAGAAAACCACCCAACCTAAATATTCGCTAATTTCAACCCACAGGCTACAAACCAACACCATCTACCTTCCATAGAGTAATAGACACACATTCAGTGAATTTCATCTCCATCAGAGAAGTTTTCATCCTTACCAATCAAGTTGGCATCACTGAAGACAACATCCTGTTCAGTCTAGTTACAACTACTACTTCCTGATGCTATAATACCATCAAAATATTGAAGCGTGTGTAAATATGTGTTGGTGTTTTTACTTTTATTTGTGCTCTAACATTTTCCTAATATTCTATCATTTTATTTATTACAAAATATTTTTGCTTAATGCACTTTTTTCATACATACATTTCTTGATAAAGTCATTTAACAATGAGGTGGCCCAATGGCAAAATACAAATGGAGTAGGTTAGTGTTTTCCCTCTTGCAACACTACCAAGATATTATTTTATTTGTGTTAAAATGTCTGCTCTAGAAGACACAAGAAAGGAAGAAAATGTCACCTTTGTACATTTCCCTGGGTGGGCTTTCTTCACTAAATTAGTTTGTCTTTCCACCAATTTCCATTCAAAATGATTAACTCTCATCCTGCTACAGTGAACTCACCTGGGAAGGATCAGAAGCGCTATCCTGACTCTCACCACCACCGCTTGACGGAGTTAAGAAGTCAGATGACACCTCATCACTCCTCTCCACTGCACACACACACACAATATTATTTTTGTTAATATGTTACCAACCACTAAGACACCGGATGGAAAGGTAGAGTGTAGTCAACAGTGTGGTGGAAATATGTGGTGGAAGAGCAAAGGAACAAAGGAACAAAGGAACAAAGGCAAGGATGTAGAGAATCACAAGCAAAACGAGGGCCTCATAGGGGAGGAGTAGGGCTGGGCCGATATTGCCGATTTTATACTTTTCATGACAACCACCAAAACAGAAAAAACCTACGAAAGGCAGTTCTAGGTATTTTTTATTGAAGTGCTAGTAAAAATATTTCCAGGAAGTGGAAAGTTTTGTCTTTACTGTTTTTTGTATTATTAATTCTCAATTAAATGGCAATATATTTACTCTCAGTTAAATGACAAAATAACTAAACAACTATTTACAACAGCGATAAATTGTTACTTCGACATTACGCTTGAACGCGCTCTAAGAACTTATCTCAGAGAGCGCTCAGTAATCGGCATGCAGCCGACGTCACGCACCATGAATAAAAGAAAAACACATGATTACCAAATGCGGTTACGTGCATTTAGCCCCCCAGAGTATGCAATAGCACAATAATGACGTTATCTTGGACATATTTGTTGTTTTTGCTGTGTGAATAAGTTACGGCTACGTAAATAAATATAGTTTAGTTAATTGAGTCAGGGGAAAGAATGTAGGTAATATTTCATATCGGATTGGTATTCAATTAGAACTACATTACTTATAGCCATAGTATGATGTAAATCCACAACAAAAGCATATTGACCCACCTAATACTGTTTTCGATAGTGTTTAGTTTTGTTACATGAGGAAATATTTATCTCTAATATATTTATCAAGTATCTCATAATTGAAATAAGCCTTAAGGTAAATAAAATTGAGTGGTTTATTTTGTTTAGAATGTTGGTTTTGCTGTTTATTATAAAATAAAATATCTTACGCAGAGTTAAAGAATAATTAGTGTTTACACACAAAATATTGTATTTAGATATTTTTGTTAGAACTATGAATTAAATTTTCATGACTTGAAAATTTAAAATATATTTATATATTTTGAATTACCGACCAGCATAAAATATCTGTATGATAAAAAACAGATAATCCTTGGCCGATTTTGCCAATATTGGTCGATAAATCGAATCCGTTATTGGGATCGGCCCATCCCTAATAAGGAATAAAATATCTGACAAGGAAGCAATTAGAGCTTTACAGGAGAAAGATGAAGACATAGTTATAAATATGAAGGAACTTAGTAACAAGATGAAAACCTATTTTGATGAACTACTAAATGGTGAAAGAATAAGCAGAGGAGCGGAAGAGAATCATGGACCAAACAGAAAAGAGACACCAATTACATGGGCAGAGGTGCAAAGAGATTTGCAGGGGATGAGTGTTGTGACAACTGGGGTGGATGAACTCACAGCAGATACAGGGGCTGTATCGGGCACTAACAACAATCAGGTGCCAGATGACGACTGGGGTGGATGAACTCACAGCAGATACAGGGGCTGTATCGGGCACTAACAACAATCAGGTGCCAGATGACGACTGGGGTGGATGAACTCACAGCAGATACAGGGGCTGTATCGGGCACTAACAACAATCAGGTGCCAGATGACGACTGGGGTGGATGAACTCACAGCAGATACAGGGGCTGTATCGGGCACTAACAACAATCAGGTGCCAGATGACGACTGGGGTGGATGAACTCACAGCAGATACAGGGCTGTATCGGGCACTAACAACAATCAGGTGCCAGATGACGACTGGGGTGGATGAACTCACAGCAGATACAGGGGCTGTATCGGGCACTAACAACAATCAGGTGCCAGATGACGACTGGGGTGGATGAACTCACAGCAGATACAGGGGCTGTATCGGGCACTAACAACAATCAGGTGCCAGATGACGACTGGGGTGGATGAACTCACAGCAGATACAGGGGCTGTATCGGGCACTAACAACAATCAGGTGCCAGATGACGACTGGGGTGGATGAACTCACAGCAGATACAGGGGCTGTATCGGGCACTAACAACAATCAGGTGTCAGATGACGACTGGGGTGGATGAACTCACAGCAGATACAGGGGCTGTATCGGGCACTAACAACAATCAGGTGCCAGATGACGACTGGGGTGGATGAACTCACAGCAGATACAGGGGCTGTATCGGGCACTAACAACAATCAGGTGCCAGATGACGACTGGGGTGGATGAACTCACAGCAGATACAGGGGCTGTATCGGGCACTAACAACAATCAGGTGCCAGATGACGACTGGGGTGGATGAACTCACAGCAGATACAGGGGCTGTATCGGGCACTAACAACAATCAGGTGCCAGATGACGACTGGGGTGGATGAACTCACAGCAGATACAGGGGCTGTATCGGGCACTAACAACAATCAGGTGCCAGATGACGACTGGGGTGGATGAACTCACAGCAGATACAGGGGCTGTATCGGGCACTAACAACAATCAGGTGCCAGATGACGACTGGGTGGATGAACTCACAGCAGATACAGGGGCTGTATCGGGCACTAACAACAATCAGGTGCCAGATGACGACTAAGGAGATGTTCAAGAAAGGGAGGGAAAGGAAAAACACCAACACTTCTTTCTCACGGCTCAATAAATATAGAAGGAATTATTGAGCCTGTCCTAGAAGAGCAACAGCAGAATCAGAACTAACAGGAGTACATCAGACCTGATCTTTGCTTTAATGATGCTAACGAAGAAGTACTGGGAGAAAGAGAAGAATCTGATAAAAGTGTGGTGAATGTGGTCCAAAGAATGGAGAAGTGCTGTAAGATAGACATGATGAAAGAAGAGGAGAACAGAGACCTAAATGCCCTGGTATGACATGTTGATTAAAGGAGACAATAGGGGAGGGCCTCCAAATTCTAAAAGTATAGGATGAATGTGAGTAAAACAAAGAAAGTTGTGTTAAAAATCAATAAAGTAAACTCCAAATGCTACATTGTCTGGAAGAAGAACAACTGGAAAGTATCCACCATTAAAAATAATTGGGTAGTGTGATAACTTGTAACTGCAACATATAGCAGGAAGCACTCAACACAGTGACCAACGCGTTAATTAATATAACATGAGAGCTAGGGGTCCCGGGTTCGATTTAGTATTGCTGATAATTTGTCACGGACAAGCACAAGTCTCTCCCGGTGTGTCTTCTCTTGTGCTTCAAGGAGTCCCTAGTTCTGGAGCCTCCTCCCGCTCCTCCCTTCAGTCCCGCTTATATAGTCTCGAGTCCCCTTTCTTACGGACAATTTAGAGATTGTTATAGTAAATGAGAGCTCTGAACATGTGAAATGACACAAGAAGACACAGAAAGAGAGAGTAAGTAACAAGGAAGTGAGAGAGGAATTAGAAATCAATGGAGGAAAGGTTAAGGTTGTCGACTCAGATGGTTCGGCCATGTGAAGAGAATGGAAAACGCAAGAACACCACGTGTACATGAAAATAGAAGTAGGAGGCAGGAAACCAGTAGGTGGACGGACAGATAAAGGAAGATAAAGAAGAAGGGAGAGATCTGTAGAAAAGTTATAACAGGATAAATGTTCCAGTGTTTGAGAGAGCTTGTTCGCTTACACTGTACCCACAAGCTGGAGGGGCTCCACTATGATTATGATGATGTTTTAGTCTTGGAAAATATTTAGTGTGCTTACTGTTATGATTTTAAATACTAAAATAATTTATAAAATGTTGTGGTGCACAGTTGTTTGTACTTTTATTCTAATCTAATAAGTGCAGTTAATATCTTAGCATGCAATTCAATTACTTCAAATTATTTTATTTGGATATTAAATAGTAACATACATAAGAGCTAAGAATGGCAGTAATTCAACATAAATTAACTATTTTAGTTGAAAATATGTTTACTGACAAAGCCAGAATTTTTTGTATTTCAAAATAAAGGTGAAGCTGATATTTTTTAAGGCCAAGTAGAAGTTTTCAAAGCTTCAAACCCCCTTCAATTAAGCTATCAGTGTCAGTCTAGGATAACACACTGGTGTTGGTACAAACAAATTAATGTTGGAACGAGGGGCTACCATTGTTGGAAACAAGTCGGGTGCTGAGACCAGGGGGTTTGCTACCTTACTACCCCCCAGCACGTCTACATAGCTGGCCCGCAAACCTGTAACAAACATTACATCACTATTACAAGCTACCTCCAGCACGTCTACATAGCTGGCCCGCAAACCTGTAACAAACATTACATCACTATCACAAACTACATCCCAGCACGTCTACATAGCTGGCCCGCAAACCTGTAACAAACATTACACCACAATCACAAGCAACCTCCCAGCACGTCTACATAGCTGGCCCGCAAACCTGTAACAAACATTACATCACTATTACAAGCTACATCCCAGCACGTCTACATAGCTGGCCCGCAAACCTGTAACAAACATTACACCACAATCACAAGCAACCTCCCAGCACGTCTACATAGCTGGCCCGCAAACCTGTAACAAACATTACATCACTATTACAAGCTACATCCCAGCACGTCTACATAGCTGGCCCGCAAACCTGTAACAAACATTACACCACTATCACAAGCTACATCCAGCACGTCTACATAGCTGGCCCGCAAACCTGTAACAAACATTACACCACAATCACAAGCAACCTCCCAGCACGTCTACATAGCTGGCCCGCAAACCTGTAACAAACATTACATCACTATTACAAGCTACATCCCAGCACGTCTACATAGCTGGCCCGCAAACCTGTAACAAACATTACACCACTATCACAAGCTACTCTCCAGCACGTCTACATAGCTGGCCCGCAAACCTGTAACAAACATTACACCACAATCACAAGCAACCTCCCAGCACGTCTACATAGCTGGCCCGCAAACCTGTAACAAACATTACACCACTATCACAAGCTACTCTCCAGCACGTCTACATAGCTGGCCCGCAAACCTGTAACAAACATTACACCACAATCACAAGCAACCTCCCAGCACGTCTACATAGCTGGCCCGCAAACCTGTAACAAACATTACATCACTATTACAAGCTACATCCCAGCACGTCTATATAGGTGGCCCGCAAACCTGTAACAAACATTACACCACTATCACAAGCTACTCTCCAGCACGTCTACATAGCTGGCCCGCAAACCTGTAACAAACATTACATCACTATTACAAGCTACATCCCAGCACGTCTATATAGGTGGCCCACAAACCTGTAACAAACATTACACCACTATCACAAGCTACTCTCCAGCACGTCTACATAGCTGGCCCGCAAACCTGTAACAAACATTACACCACAATCACAAGCAACCTCCCAGCACGTCTACATAGCTGGCCCGCAAACCTGTAACAAACATTAGATCACTATCACAAGCTACATCCCAGCACGTCTATATAGGTGGCCCACAAACCTGTAACAAACATTACATCACTATCACAAGCTACCTCCCAGCACATCTACATAGCTGGCCCGCAAACCTGTAACAAACATTACATCACTATTACAAGCTACATCCCAGCACGTCTATATAGGTGGCCACAAACCTGTAACAAACATTACATCACTATCACAAGCTACCTCCCAGCACATCTACATAGCTGGCCCGCAAACCTGTAACAAACATTACATCACTATCACAAGCTACATCCCAGCACGTCTATATAGGTGGCCCACAAACCTGTAACAAACATTACATCACTATCACAAGCTACCTCCCAGAACATCTACATAGCTGGCCCGCAAACCTGTAACAAACATTACATCACTATTAGAAGCTACATCCCAGCACATCTACATAGCTGGCCCACAAACCTGTAACAAACATTACATCACTATTACAAGCTACATCCCAGCACGTCTATATAGGTGGCCCACAAACCTGTAACAAACATTACATCACTATCACAAGCTACCTCCCAGCACATCTACATAGCTGGCCCGCAAACCTGTAACAAACATTACATCACTATCACAAGCTACATCCCAGCACGTCTATATAGGTGGCCCACAAACCTGTAACAAACATTACATCACTATCACAAGCTACCTCCCAGAACATCTACATAGCTGGCCCGCAAACCTGTAACAAACATTACATCACTATTAGAAGCTACATCCCAGCACGTCTATATAGGTGGCCCACAAACCTGTAACAAACATTACATCACTATCACAAGCTACCTCCCAGCACATCTACATAGCTGGCCCACAAACCTGTAACAAACATTACATCACTATCACAAGCTACTCTCCAGCACGTCTACATAGCTGGCCCGCAAACCTGTAACAAACATTACATCACTATTACAAGCTACATCCCTGCACGTCTATATAGGTGGCCCACAAACCTGTAACAAACATTACATCACTATCACAAGCTACCTCCCAGCACGTCTACATAGGTGGCCCGCAAACTTGTAACAAACATTACACCACTATCACAAGCTACCCCCCAGCACATCTACATAGCTGGCCCGCAAACCTGTAACAAACATTACACCACTATCACAAGCAACCTCCCAGCACATCTACATAGCTGGCCCGCAAACCTGTAACAAACATTACACCACTATCACAAGCTACCTCCCAGCACGTCTACATTGGTGGCCCACAAACCTGTAACAAACATTACATCACTATCACAAGCTACCTCCCAGCACATCTACATAGCTGGCCCGCAAACCTGTAAACAAACATTACATCACTATCACAAGCTACATCCCAGCACGTCTACATAGGTGGCCCACAAACCTGTAACAAACATTACATCACTATCACAAGCTACTCCAGCACGATCTACATAGCTGGCCGCAAACCTGTAACAAACATTACATCACTATCTACAAGCTACCTCCCAGCACGTCTACATAGCTGGCCCCAAACCTGTAACAAACATTACATCACTATTACAAGCTACATCCCAGCACGTCTAATAGTGGCCCACAAACCTGTAACAAACATTACATCACTATCACAAGCTACCTCCCAGCACTCTACATAGCTGGCCCGCAAACCTGTAACAAACATTACATCACTATCACAAGCTACATCCCAGCACGTCTATATAGGTGGCCCACAAACCTGTAACAAACATTACATCACTATACAAGCTACCCCCAGCACTCTACATAGTGGCCCCAAACTGTAACAAACATTACATCACTATCACAAGCTACCTCAAGCACGTCTGTATAGTGGCCCACAAACCTGTAAAAACATTACATCACTATCACAAGCTACCTCAAGCACGTCTACATAGCTGGCCCGCAAACCTGTAACAAACATTACATCATATCACAAGCTACTCCAGCACGTCTACATAGCTGGCCGCAAACCTGTAACAAACATTACATCACTATCACAAGCTACCTCCAGCACATCTACATACTGGCCGCAAACCTGTAACAAACATTACATCACTATACAAGCTACATCCCAGCACGTCTAATAGTGGCCGCAAACCTGTAACAACATTACACACTATCACAAGCTACTCCAGCACGTCTACATAGCTGGCCGCAAACTGTAACAAACATTACATCACTATCACAAGCTACCCCAGCACGTCTACATAGCTGGCCAGCAAACCTGTAACAAACATACATCACTATTACAAGTACTCAGCACGTCTACATAGCTGGCCGCAACTGTAACAAACATTACATCACTATACAAGCTACTCCCAGCACGTCTAATAGGTGGCCACAAACCTGTAACAAACATTACATCACTATACAAGCTACTCCGCACGTCTATATAGGTGGCCCCAACCTGTAACAAACATTACATCACTATCACAAGCTACCTCCAGCACGTCTACATAGTGGCCCGCAAACCTGTAACAAACATTACATCACTATCACAAGCTACTCAGCACGTCTACATAGCTGGCCGCAAACCTGTAACAAACATTACATCACTATCACAAGCTACTCCCAGCACATCTACATAGCTGGCCCGCAAACCTGTAACAAACATTACACACTATCACAAGCTACCCCAGCACTTACATAGCTGGCCGCAAACCTGTAACAAACATTACATCACTATACAAGCTACTACAGCACGTTATATAGTGGCCCACAAACCTGTAACAAACTTACATCACTATCACAAGCTACCTCAAGCACGCTACATAGCTGGCCCGCAAACCTGTAACAAACATTACATCACTATCACAAGCTACCTACAAGCACGTCTACATAGCTGGTCCGCAAACCTGTAACAAACATTACATCACTATCACAAGCTACCTCCAGCACTCTACATAGCTGGCCGCAAACCTGTAACAAACATTACACACTATTACAAGCTACTCCCAGCACGTCTACATAGTGGCCCGCAACTGTAACAAACATTACACACTATCACAAGCTACCCCAGCACGTCTACATAGCTGGCCCGCAAACCTGTAACAAACATTACATCACTATCACAAGCTACCCCAGCACGTCTACATAGCTGGCCGCAAACCTGTAACAAACATTACATCACTATACAAGCTACCTCCCAGCACGTCTACATAGCTGGCCCAAACCTGTAACAAACATTACATCACTATCACAAGCTACTCTCCAGCACGTCTACATGTGGCCACAAACTGTAACAAACATTACATCACTATCACAAGCTACCCAACACGTCTATATAGGTGGCCCACAGACCTGTAACAAACATTACATCACTATCACAATACCTCCAGCAGTTATATAGTGGCCGCAAACTGTAACAACATTACATCACTTACAAGTACACAAACGTTCTCATAGCTGGCCCAAACCTGTAACAAATTTACATATATAAGTATCCAGATTACATGTGGCCGCACTGTAAACATTACATACAGCTATCAGATGTTAATGTGGGCAACCTGTAACTAACATTACATCACTTACAAGCTACTGCTGAGCACACTAATAGCTGGCCGCAAACCTGTAACAAACCTTACACCACTATCACAAGCTACCTACAAGCACGTCTACATAGCTAGCCCGCAAACTGTAACAAACATTACATCACTATCACAAGCTACCTCCCAGCACGTCTACATAGCTGGTCGCAAACCTGTAACAAACATTACATCACTTATCACAAGCTACTCTCCAGCACGTCTACATAGCTGGTCCGCAAACTGTAACAACATTACACCACTATCACAAGCTATCCCCCTAGCACGTCTACATTGGTGGCCCACAAACCTGTAACAAACATTACATCACTATCACAAGCTACTCTCCAGCACGTCTACATAGTGGCCCGCAAACCTGTAACAAACATTACATCACTATCACAAGCTACCTCCCAGCACGTCTACATAGCTGGCCCACAAACCTGTAACAAACATTACATCACTATCACAAGCTACCTCCCAGCACGTTTACATAGCTGGTCCACAAACCTGTAACAAACATTACATCACTATCACAAGCTACTCTCCAGCACGTCTACATTGGTGGCCCCCAGACCTTTTAACAAACATTACATCACTATCACAAGCTACCTCCCAGCACGTCTATATAGCTGGCCCACAGACCTGTAACAAACGTTACATCAATATCACAAATTACCTCTTAGAGGTTATAAGTAACATTGAACTTTTTTATCAATGTTTTGACAATGTAAATTAAAAGGTAAACAAACTTTGTTGTGATAATGATGGCCCTGAAAGTGTGTAAGTAACATTATTTGAGATGTAATAAGATATAACAGAATGGTGAGTGGTAAGTGTGGAGGAATGGTTAATGGTGAGGCATCTAATGTAGAGTGGTTATTGTGGAGGTAACTAGCTAATGGAGAGTGGTTAGTGTGGAGGTAACTATTGAAGAGTGGTAAGTGTGGAGGTAGCTAATGGAGAGTGGTAAGTATGGAGGTAGCTAATGGAGAGTGGTTATTGTGGAGGTAACTAGCTAATGGAGAGTGGGGTTAATGTGGCGATAGCTAGCTAATAGAGTGGTTAGTGTGGAGGTAACTATTGGAGGGTGGTAAGTGTGGAGGTATATAATGGAGAGTGGTAAGTATGGAGGTAGCTAATGGAGAGTGGTTATTGTGGAGGTAACTAATGGAGAGTGGTAAGTGTGGAGGTAACTAATGGAGAGTGGTAAGTGTGGAGGTAACTAATGGAGAGTGGTAAGTATGGAGGTAGCTAATGGAGATTGTGGTAAGTATGGAGGTAACTATTGGAGAGTGGTAAGTATGGAGGTAGCTAATGGAGAGTGGTAAGTATGGAGGTAACTATTGGAGAGTGGTAAGTATGGAGGTAGCTAATGGAGAGTGGTAAGTATGGAGGTAACTAATGGAGAGTGGAAAGTATGGAGGTAACTATTGGAGAGTGGTAAGTAAGGAGGTAACTAATGGTGAGTGGAAAGTATGGAGGTAACTATTGGAGAGTGGTAAGTATGGAGGTAGCTAATGGAGAGTGGTAAGTATGGAGGTAATTATTGGAGAGTGGTAAGTATGGAGGTAACTATTGGAGAGTGGTAAGTATGGAGGTAACTAATGGAGAGTGGTAAGTATGGAGGTATCTATTGGAGAGTGGTAAGTATGGAGGTAGCTAATGGAGAGTGGTTAGTGTGGAGGTAACTATTGGAGAGTGGTAAGTATGGAGTTATATAATAGAGAGTGGTTAGTATGGAGGTAGCTAATGGAGAGTGGTAAGTATGGAGGTATCTAATGGAGAGTGGTAAGTATGGAGGTATCTAATGGAGAGTGGTAAGTATGGGAGTAGCTATTGGAGAGTGGTAAGTATGGAGGTATCTAATGGAGAGTGGTAAGTATGAAGGTAGCTAATGGAGAGTGGTAAGTATGGAGGTAACTATTGGAGAGTGGTAAGTATGGAGGTAACTATTGAAGAGTGGTAAGTATGGAGGTAACTATTGGAGAGTGGTAATTATGGAAGTAGCTAATGGAGATTGTGGTTAGTGTGGAGGTAGCTAATGGAGATTGTGGTAAGTATGGAGGTAACTATTTGAGAGTGGTAAGTATGGAGGTATCTAATGGAGAGTGGTAAATATGGAGGTAGCTAATGGAGAGTGGTAAGTATGGAGGTATCTAATGGAGAGTGGTAAGTATGGAGGTAACTATTGGAGAGTGGTAAGTATGTAGGTAGCTAATGGAGAGTGGTAAGTATGGAGGTAACTATTGGAGAGTGGTAAGTATGGAGGTAATTATTGGAGAGTGGTAAGTATGGAGGTAACTATTGGAGAGTGGTAATTATGGAGGTAACTAATGGAGAGTGGTAAGTATGGAGGTATCTATTGGAGAGTGGTAAGTATGGAGGTAGCTAATGGAGAGTGGTTAGTGTGGAGGTAACTATTGGAGAGTGGTAAGTATGGAGGTAGCTATTGGAGAGTGGTAAGTATGGAGGTAACTATTGGAGAGTAGTAAGTATGGAGGTAGCTAATGGAGAGTGGTTAAAGTGGAGGTTGCTAATGGAGAGTAGTTACTGTGTAGGTAGCTAATGGAAAGTGGTAAGTATGGAGGTAACTATTGGAGAGTGGTAAGTATGGAGGTAACTATTGGAGAGTGGTAAGTATGGAGGTGGCTATTGGAGAGTGGTAAGTATGGAGGTAACTATTGGAGAGTAGTAAGTATGGAGGTAGATAATGGAGAGTGGTAAGTATGGAGGATACTATTGGAGAGTGGTAATTATGGAGGTAGCTAATGGAGATTGTGGGTAGTGTGGAGGTATCTAATGGAGATTGTGGTTAGTGTGGAGGTAGCTAATGGAGAGTGGTAAGTATGGAGGTAACTATTGGAGAGTGGTAATTATGGAAGTAGCTAATGGAGATTGTGGTTAGTGTGGAGGTAGCTAATGGAGATTGTGGTAAGTATGGAGGTAACTATTTGAGAGTGGTAAGTATGGAGGTATCTAATGGAGAGTGGTAAGTATGGAGGTAGCTAATGGAGAGTGGTAAGTATGGAGGTAACTATTGGAGAGTGGTAAGTATGTAGGTAGCTAATGGAGAGTGGTAAGTATTGAGGTAACTATTGGAGAGTGGTAAGTATGGAGGTAATTATTGGAGAGTGGTAAGTATGGAGGTAACTATTGGAGAGTGGTAAGTATGGAGGTAACTAATGGAGAGTGGTAAGTATGGAGGTATCTATTGGAGAGTGGTAAGTATGGAGGTAGCTAATGGAGAGTGGTTAGTGTGGAGGTAACTATTGGAGAGTGGTAAGTATGGAGGTAGCTATTGGAGAGTGGTAAGTATGGAGGTAACTATTGGAGAGTAGTAAGTATGGAGGTAGCTAATGGAGAGTGGTTAAAGTGGAGGTTGCTAATGGAGAGTAGTTACTGTGTAGGTAGCTAATGGAGAGTGGTAAGTATGGAGGTAACTATTGGAGAGTGGTAAGTATGGAGGTAACTATTGGAGAGTGGTAAGTATGGAGGTAGATAATGGAGATTGTGGTTAGTGTGGAGGTAGCTATTGGTGAGTGGTAATCATGGAGGTAGCTAATGGAGATTGTGGTTAGTGTGGAGGTAGCTAATGGAGATTGTGGTTAGACACACCAGACTGAAAAATGCTGATCAACAATTCACTACTGTATGTGGTTATATAGCTTAATTTTGGTTTAAGAACATTTTAGTTCCAAAATTGATAGCATTTTACTATCTATTTGATTTAGTTTATGTGTATTGATAATTTCTATCTAACATGACTCGATGTATGAACATATTAAAATTGCTTTACTAACTTTAGTAGCTGCCAGATACGGAACTTATTACCAAAATCAGGTAATGCATGGGGTAACCACAAGAGACAAATGCTTGCTCAAAGGATAATAATATTAAATTCCTTGTCACAGGAACAATATCCTGGTTCCCTGTTTATCACGGCTACTAGAGAAACCACTTTATTCTCCATCGTAATCACATTGTAAACATACATACATGTTTTTTGTAAAGGTTTATACTGTGGAGTTAATTAGGTTTGGTTTGGTTTTGTTTTGTATCCTTGAGAGGTGGGCGAGTTAAAGCCTCCTCTGGCACCATCAAAACATTTATTGCGTGAGAGACGGGCATTCACACCTAAGACAGAGAGGGAGCAACTCATCAGGAATTCGGATAGAACTAAACCTTGGTTGGGAGGTTGGGCAGTAACAATAATTTAGCTTCACGAGTCAACCATTACCTTTTTGTCCAGTGGCAGCAATGTAAACCATCATTGAAATTCCATATTGTGTTAGTTACCTTTTGTTTCCATCCCTCCTTCCCAAAGTGTTGAACTTAACCAAAACTTGTGAGAAACTTACAAAACATTGTGTCTCTAGTTATTGTGGTGAATGTTCACCCTATAGAGAGAAGTTCGCTCTAAATCCCTCAAAGTATGAGATATTTCTTACTTCTGGTCTTGTTCATCTTGTACATGTTATTGGAAGATGGCGACACTGAGCTGTCAACTTGCGGCTCTACGCCCCTAATGGGGGCCATAGTTACAGTCTGTCTAGGGAGCTCCGACATCTTAGGGGGTGGGGGCGGGACCCCAGCTTCCTCCTCCTGATCGTTGTCCAGATTGGTCCAGCGCTTGTTATCAGAGTCCCACACAATCTACATGAGCACAATAACAAGCGATCATTAGGCCAGCGCTTGTTATACATTCCCTCTCTCTCATACAAACTAAACAGTCTTATACTTACCGACGGGTTCTTATCATCAGGTAACTTCATCTGGTTCTTGGGCCGCAGAGCAATCTTATTCCACAGTCCCCCGAACCAACCATTGCTCGCTGCTGTGGATCTTTGCGATTCCTTTTTCGGTTTGGCCTGGCTTGAGGCAGAGGTGGAGAGTGATACAGGTTTGTGTTCTTCAATGTCGTCCGAAGGGGTCTGCGAGGAACAGAGTACATTCTCAAACTGTCTCTCTATTCAGACACAGCAACAATTAACTGTACAATGTAGGATATTATATAGATGTGTGCACGTAAGAACCAGTGATTGTAGAGAACAAGCTCTTGGTAGACAGTGGTTGTTGTGAACGAGCTCTTTGTAGACAGTGATTATTGTGAACGAGCTCTTGGTAGACACTGATTGTTGTGAACGAGCTCTTGGTAGACAGTGAGTGTAGTGAACGAGCTCTTGGTAAACAGTGATTGTTGTGAACGAGCTCTTGGTAGACAGTGAGTGTGGTGAACGAGCTCTTTGTAGACAGTGATTATTGTGAACGAGCTCTTTGTAGACAGTGATTATTGTGAACGAGCTCTTGGTAGACAGTGATTGTTGTGAACGAGCTCTTGGTAGACAGTGAGTGTAGTGAACGAGCTCTTGGTAAACAGTGAGTGTGGTGAACGAGCTCTTGGTAAACAGGGGTTGTTGTGAACGAGCTCTTGGTAAACAGTGAGTGTGGTGAACGAGCTCTTGGTAGACAGTGAGTGTAGTGAACGAGCTCTTGGTAAACAGTGAGTGTAGTGAACGAGCTCTTGGTAAACAGTGATTGTTGTGAACGAGCTCTTGGTAGACACTGATTGTTGTGAACGAGCTCTTGGTAGACAGTGAGTGTTGTGAACGAGCTCTTGGTAAACAGTGAGTGTGGTGAACGAGCTCTTGGTAGACAGTGAGTGTAGTGAACGAGCTCTTGGTAAACAGTGAGTGTAGTGAACGAGCTCTTGGTAAACAGTGATTGTTGTGAACGAGCTCTTGGTAGACACTGATTGTTGTGAACGAGCTCTTTGTAGACAGTGATTATTGTGAACGAGCTCTTGGTAGACAGTGATTGTTGTGAACGAGCTCTTGGTAGACAGTGAGTGTAGTGAACGAGCTCTTGGTAAACAGTGAGTGTGGTGAACGAGCTCTTGGTAAACAGGGGTTGTTGTGAACGAGCTCTTGGTAAACAGTGAGTGTTGTGAACGAGCTCTTGGTAGACAGTGAGTGTAGTGAACGAGCTCTTGGTAAACAGTGAGTGTGTGAACGAGCTCTTGGTAAACAGTGATGTGTTGTGAACGAGCTCTTGGTAAACAGTGATGTGTGAACGAGCTCTTGGTAGACAGTGAGTGTTGTGAACGAGCTCTTGGTAAACAGTGATTGTGTGAACAGCTCTGGTAGACAGTGAGTGTGTGAACGAGCTCTTGGTAAACAGTGGGTTGTTGTGAACGAGCTCTTGGTAAACAGTGATTGTTGTGAACGAGCTCTTGGTAAACAGTGATTGTTGTGAACGAGCTCTTGGTAACAGTGAGTTTAGTGAACGAGCTCTTGGTAAACAGTGATTGTGTAGTGAACAGCTCTTGGTAAACAGTGAGTTGTTGTGAACGAGCTCTTGGTAAACAGTGATTGTTGTGAACGAGCTCTTGGTAGACAGTGAGTGTTGTGAAACGAGCTCTTGGTAAACAGTGATTGTTGTGAACGAGCTCTTGGTAAACAGTGATTGGTTGTGTGAACAGCTCTTGGTAAACAGTGATTGTTGTGAACGAGCTCTTGGTAGAACAGTGATTGTTGTGAACGAGCTCTTGGTAAACAGTGAGTTTAGTGAACGAGCTCTTGGTAAACAATGATTGTTGTGAACCAGCTCTTGGTAGACAGTGGTTGTTGTGAACAAGCTCTTGGTAAACAGTGATTGTAATGAACAAGCTCTTGGTAGACAGTGAGTGTAGTGAAAGAGCTCTTGGTAAACAGTGATTGTTGTGAACAAGCTCTTGTTAAACAGTGATTTGTTTTGAACAAGCTCTTGGTAGACAGTGAGTTTAGTGAACGAGCTATTGGTAAACAGTGATTGTTGTGAACGAGCTCTTGGTAAACAGTGAGTTTAGTGAACGAGCTCTTGGTAAACAATGATTGTTGTGAACCAGCTCCTGGTAGACAGTGGTTGTTGTGAACAAGCTCTTGGTAAACAGTGATTGTAATGAACAAGCTCTTGGTAGACAGTGAGTGTAGTGAAAGAGCTCTTGGTAAACAGTGATTGTTGTGAACAAGCTCTTGTTAAACAGTGATTGTTTTGAACAAGCTCTTGGTAGACAGTGAGTTTAGTGAACGAGCTATTGGTAAACAGTGATTGTTGTGAACGAGCTCTTGGTAAACAGTGAGTGTAGTGAACAAGCTCTTGTTAAACAGTGATTGTTTTGAACAAGCTCTTGGTAGACAGTGATTGTTGTGAACGAGCTCTTGGTAGACAGTGAGTTTAGTGAACGAGCTATTGGTAAACTGTGAGTGTAGTGAATGAGATCTTTGTAAACAGTGAGTTTAGTGAACGAGCTATTGGTAAACAGTGATTGTTGTGAACGAGCTCTTGGTAAACAGTGAGTGTAGTGAACAAGCTCTTGGTAAACAGTGATTGTTGTGAACGAGCTCTTGGTAAACAGGGGTTGTTGTGAACAAGCTCTTGGTAGACAGTGAGTTTAGTGAACGAGCTATTGGTAAACTGTGAGTGTAGTGAATGAGATCTTTGTAAACAGTTAGTGTAGTGAACGAGCTCTTGTTAAACAGTGAGTGTAGTGAACAAGCTCTTGGTAAACAGTGATTGTATTGGATGAACTCTTGGTAGACAGTGATGTATTAAATATTTTCTGACAATGATCACATAAGATCACATGAACAACCAGGTCCAATGATCTTCAACACAGATAAACAAAATGGAAAATACCAGTAAACAAACTCGTGGACCGCTCTCCCTCGCATGGAATAGGGGTGAATAGAATTTTGAGGAAATGTAACCCCATTTGTATAGATGAAGAGTGGAAAGCCATTTAGCAATGCACTTGACCAGCATTTAAAGCTTCATCTTCCCAGTCCAATCCAAGAGTGGAGCAAACAGTTGTGGGTTATATCCTAGTAAGAATCTGATTTATGTCATATAATGAGGATTTTTCTGTGGTAAAGATACAGTGAAACCTAATAATTAATTAACAAATTTGATGTTTAAGTTTTACTGTATCAAAACAACTTTAGTGCACTTTAACATCACCAACCATGAAACTAAATCATCATCACGCCTTACCTACAGACGATGATGTGTCGACTACTGATAGCAACCATAGTGCAAGAGAAATGATAATTATTGATATTGTTCTATGGTTTGGAAATTGCTTCAACTCTATTATCCTTTAATTCTCAAAAGATGGCACTACAAATTACACATAAATTATTTTATAGTTGTTTTGAATATCTCCAAGTTTTGTGTCTTCTATCTTTTGACATGTTTAGTTTCCCAAACAGTTCTAAAGAGTTAGCACTACCACCACACATTCTCTGTTAGCTTGTAAAGTTGGTACGATGCAATCCAACAGCTGTCGACCTATCGCAAGGTACATCAATGTCAAATGTCTGCCGGGGTCTGCGTCCCAGGGGCATGTCTATGGGGTAAGTGCCTCCAAACACTAGTGGCTTGGTCCCTCCTATGAACGAGGTCTTGAGATGCCGAGGTACTCCTGTCAAGTCATGTCGAGAGGGTGAGTAGCACACTAGCTGCAAGTTCTTGATGTGCGACGCTTGATTGTCTCTGTAGGACCGAGAGGGTGGGAGAAACATAGAGAGGAGGGCTCGGTGCTGCTTCCTGGTGTTGGGTTTGTGTGTACTTACAGAATCAGACTGGACGAGCCATGGCAAGCAAAACAAGAGTTGAGGAAACATCGATTACAAAACATTTTTGTCCACTACATTAGATAAAGTCTTATTAGTAGTTCACAGCCTAGCTCCAAACAAGTACAAATATGTATTAGTTGTACTAAACATAGGCCAAAGTGAAATGTTACAATCAAGTAACAATTAAAACTAAAAACAGTATTTATTTTATAGCAACTTAATCGAATGGGAGGTTTAATTTTAATTGTAAAGTTAAATAAATGTATGGTAAGCAATATTGAGTAGTTTAAAGTAGGGCTGAGCCAACGTCTGAACCAAGAGGGTAAGATTCAAGGGAAGTTAACAAGGGGTGTAAAAAGCTAGAGCTATAGGAGTTTTCAACACTACATCATGGACACTCTACTTATAGCTACAGTCAAACTTGGTTATAGCATCTTCTAAGGGACCAGACAAATTTTAACATTGCATCAGAAAAATATCAATTTAAAAATTACAAAATTTTATTTATTTATAAATGAAGAATATGTTTCAAAACATGTACTGTATTTACATAACTTAGATTTAGGCCTATTCTCGGTAGCAATCTGTAATTTTCTTTTGAACTCTCCTTACAGTAAAATAAATTGTTTCTGTCACGCTGTAGATGCTACCTCCTGTAATGTCAGCATCCTCCTTTTGTTCAGTCAAACACTTTCTTCCCACTCAACACTTGAAACATTTCTACGTGGCCATCCACCGACACACATTGAATTGCGACAGTGGCAAGTTGTCCATCATCGTCGGGTGAATTAGTGCGCGCGCGCGAGTTGTACTTTATTAAAGCACTTTGCTATCGTCTGTTGTATTACACTCTCCCAAGGGTCATTCAGGAATTTTAACAGATTTCACCGTGTTTGTACAGTTTGGATTGTGGTAGGGATACTAACGCGCTGATCCATAGATTGCATGACGCTCATACTGTTTGCCAGTAATAAAACTAGATTAATGTTGGTCAAATTTAACTTTGGTTGTGCAGAACTTTTCTGTTTCTCAACGACAACTTTTTGTTCTTCTCTCTTAGTTCCCATTCAACAACACAATACACGCTTTTTGGTTCGCATTGTAGCTTACAGAAAGTGTTCTAATGTTACTTACAAAACACTTATAGAGCACGCAAGAAACAGAGACGAGACTTAGTAAGTGTTCACAATGGGATGTTTCAAACAATACTGAAAACAGAAGTGATGTTCAGTGCAAGAGGTGACTATGCACACTGGTTTATTAGTACAGGCGAGTTCAAAACAAATAAAGAGGGGAGGATCTACAGCTTTATCTCAACGTAACAAGCCCTGTTTATAATAATGTGATATCTTTCCTAAGAGCATATCCCATTAAAATTTAAACTGAAATTTAAAATTACATCTATGTACATTTAGATGAAATTTAAAGTAATATATCTGAGAAGATTTTGACGCTAAAACCGTGTGTTAGCAATGCTGAAACATAGGTTTTTAAAACTTTAATAGATAACAGTTTGACTGAACTGCTTAAAAAATGACTATACGCCCGAGTTGACAAAATAAGCAAGGCTGTGATAACCTATTTCAACTATATCTCAATGATAATGATGATGAGTTGATATTATAAATAATTTTGTCAATTATTTATTATTTTATGTTATAAATTAATTTTGTCAATACATTAATTCACATTGTTTTAGTTCATTATTCAATATTGTTAATCACATAGCATTGAAAAGATGACCTTGGAAGTGTTAGTTTATTAATAGTATCATCATTTATGAGGACAGTGGTTCTTATTGTATCCGTACTATTTCTTGTAACGGAATGGTATCAGATCTATCAGATTATCAAATGTCAGCTTCTGGAATAAGGTTTAGTCCCTACGGAGCTCATATTCAAACAGTGGCCACAGCATTACATTATATTTCATTTTATCACGTGCAAATTTAAATTTAAATACATTTAACCAACAACATTTTTTTTCTGTTTTTAATATCAAATTAATTTATTTTCCTACATATTCAATGCACAGATTCCAAAATAGATATATAAGCTATCATATTAAAACAGAGAGTTGATTATACTGAATCCAATTACCTTCAAAATGTGGAACAGCTGGTGAATTATAATATTTCAATAAACTTCAAAGTTTTCATTTAGAAAACTTACATTAGTGAACAAAATCGATACAAGTGAAAATCTTGATGTGCCTCACTGTTCAGTCGGCTCTCTTATCTTTCCTCCGCACTTGCACCGGCCGCGCCAACCACCCTCCCTACTGCCTGGATTGGCCCACAGTCCATGTTCTCTAAGCCGTCCGTGACGACTCCACCTCAGTGCTATTGGCTCGCGTGAAGGACACCGTCTCTCATGTTATCCTGCACCAATGGGAAGCCCCTGTTTTCCCCATTGTACAAGGCCAGGCAGCAGTGGAGGGTATATAATACGGTGATTTCTGGAACTGTTTTTAGTGGTGACCCACCCTGGTGAACCACTGTTACTAAAGAGCATTAATAAATTGTCGTCATTTTGGAAAGAGCATTTTCATCGTTACTCCCTATCCTTCTGCAACTATCCCTTACCTCCCATCACGACTCACGTTGCCGGGACAGTTCCTTTGCCTCCCACCGCGACTCCGTGTTGCCGGGACTCTGTCCTCTCACCCTCCAACCTGATCGTCCCTTTCGACGGGATGGGATACACCCACCGCGCCGGCAAGGCCCACCGACAGAAGACCCAAAAGAAGACAGCGACCACCAAACAATACTCCACCCGTGGGCCCCTCTTCTACGATCCCGACTGCAACCACCAGACCCCCGAACGCCAACATTCCGCTCCAGTATCTCCAAGAGTCCCTGCCCCCGAGTTAGCTAATTCCTTCCCCGCTTCCCCTCACACCACATCTGACCCCCACCTACTCCAATTTCCCCTTTTAGTCCTGAGGGTTACCATTTGCATACCCTAGCCACCCCAGAACCCGCCTATGTTTTCTCCCCCATCTCCCTTCCTTACCCCCACCCACTGGACCCGCGAGATCGACGCCTAGAGACAAACGTCACCCGCAGACTGAACTTCGACTAGACAAAACCAGTTACCCCGAAGCCACATTGAAGGGATAGCAACCTATTGTTTGTTAGTGTCATCATGTGCATATAATGAAAGATTGTCTCAGTCCTAATTTAAACAAAAGTAATTTACCTGTAGAAATATTGAATAGAGACAATGTTAAATAACAGTAATAATATTCTACAAACAGGATGTTTAGGACAATAACGTTCAGATTGATAATATTCAAATATTGTTTCAGGATGAAATTTTGTTTGAAATTTGACCATTTTATGATGCTAGTTAGGAATTTAAACTAGGGGTGTGCAAAGTCCACTTTTCCAATGCAAAACAAAACCGAATCAAAGTTTAAATATTTTTGTTAATTATTTAACTCTTGAAAAAATTATTAATTGCACTTATTTATAAAACTTGATACACTAAAATTACTTTGAAAAGATTTTATTGCAGAAAGTAAGAGATTGTGGGACACATAATAAGAGAAACTATTAAAGGAGAGTAAAAGAAGGATAAGGAATGCAGAATAAGTTTGATTATGTATGAAATAATGTGTATTAAGCAAAATATAATGATAGAAATGAATAAAAACAAATCACAAATAAACGTAAAAACCCTTTCACATGTGTGTGAATGTTTTCTTGCACTTTTCTCAGGAAGGAGTGTTAAGACTGAACAGGAAGCTAGTTCCAGTGACGCCAACTCGGTTGTCGAGGATTACAACTTGTCTGGGGCTTTGTCTTTTGTTCTAGTGTTGCATCATGAGACATATTGCACTGCATAGCAGTCCTCATTGTTGAGGTTATGTGAGTGGAGAACTGGTTTTTCAGGGTTCTGGGTTTTGGTTTCAGTGGTGAGACCAATATATTGTGTAGTACATTGTTGGAAAATTATGTTACTTGACTCACATATGTGACTGTCTTTGATGGGATTGTAACAAGTTACATGTTACGTTCAAATGAAGTGATGTTAAACTCACCAACTGACCCATTTGGATACAGACTTGTAACTTGTAGTCGCCAAGCCCCCTCTCCGCACTGTCACTCACGATATGATAGACTGGAGCGAGGAATGAACCAGCACCCCGGCTCGTGAAGGAAGTGTCCACACCCAGGAACTACTCAACAAACTATTCTCCCTTCCACCAGGTGATCGTGCTCTCTGTAGCGGAGGAATATTCTCCTTCACAGTGACGGCTCGTAGGCGGAGGAGACTATTCTCCCTTCCACCAGGTGATCGTGCTCTCTGGTAGGCGGAGGGAGACTATTCTCCCTCCACCAGGTGATCGTGCTCTCTGGTAGGCGGGAGGGAGACTATTCTCCCTTCCACCAGGTGATCGTGCTCTCTGGTAGGCGGGGGGAGACTATTCTCCTCCACCAGGTGATCGTGCTCTCTGGTAGGCGGAGGGAGACTATCTCCCTTCACAGGTGATCGTGCTCTCTGGTAGGCGGAGGGAGACTATTCTCCCTTCCACCAGGTGATCGTGCTCTCTGGTAGGCGGAGGGAGACTATTCTCCCTTCCACCAGGTGATCGTGCTCTCTGGTAGGCAGGAGGGAGACTATTCTCCCCAGGTGATCGTGCTCTCTGGTAGCGGGAGGGAGACTATTCTCCCTTCCACCAGGTGATCGTGCTCTCTGGTAGGCAGGAGGGAGACTATTCTCCCACCAGGTGATCGTGCTCTCTGGTAGGCGGGAGGGAGACTATTCTCCCTTCCACCAGTGTGATCGTGCTCTCTGGTAGGCAGGAGGGAGACTATTCTCCAACTCTGCCACTTCCTTTGTTCTCATTCTCTCTAGCATGTGACGTTTAGCTTCTGTGCTATATACTCTATGTAGGGGTGTGAAGCTTCGAAAGTCAAAGTCGAGGTCGAAGGTCAAATCTCCTTCGGTTTCGACTTCGACATCTACAATAACCTTCGCATATTCGAAAAATTTCAAAGGAAGGATAACACTTCGATAAACTATCAAACAATTTAATTTTATAATACTAAATATTACATATTTCAATATTTAATAATTTTAAAACTGTTACTAAACAGAATCTTAACACTGAAAAGTAATTTAACCGCCATGACGTAAGCATAGATCAAAATCGGTTAATAAAATGTTTATATTATTATATTCACTATCGCCAACATAATTTTTAGAAAATAAAAATACCTACAAAGAAATAACACCATGGTCACTGGTATGAAGTAGAGAATGCGCTTTAGTTGTGCTATCGTCCCAGCTCACGTCTAATGTTTAGTCCTTAATATTCCATCTCTTTGGAATTATCTGTGACAAATTTACTAGTGCATTTTGACGCATAAGTTTTTCATAGCTTCTTTACGTTTTCTTTATTATTCAAAATGGCTGATACGGAGTGTGGGAAATGAAAAAACAATGTAATTTATAATTATTATGAGAGAAATTCAGATAAAAAGACAGCATATGTAAAGTATGCAAAATAATTTTATCAAATCCAAGATGTAAGAAAAGATTAAAACGTTTTTGATAATTTACTAAGCTTATCAGAAAGCCTGTGTGCATTAATGATTATTATAGGTCTTAGGTAACAAATAAGGAAATTTTCCTGGTCCTTGTTACTGACAAGATCTAGATTATATAAACGTTATTTCAGTTAAAACAGTTTATTTATTGTGTATGATATAAAATTAGGCCTATTTGCTTATTAATTTTATTTGGTTAGGAAGTTTTTATACCATACACTAAAGAGTTGTTTTGTTCTTGTTGCAGCTACAACTACAACACTACAAGAACATCTAAAAAAAATCCTACAGAATTAAGACAATATGAAAATGAAAAAAAAAAGTTTAATCCCCAAAATCCAAGACCAGTCACTCAAAAAAGGAATCAACTCACTATGGAGGAAGTCCTATTCAAGAAAACAAAACTTGCTCCTAATGATACCAAGGCACAGTCCAATCTCATGTTGACAAAAAGCCTTCTTCCTTATACTTTTGTTGAAGAATCAGGATTTGTGGAGTTTATGGCTAATCCTAACATTGCGCCTAAATACGAAATTCCATGTCAAACAACTTTTTCTACCAATTATGTACCAAAACTCTTTGCGATACTCAGATAAAAATGAAAGGTGTCCTCAAATTAGACTTACCGTCTTTTCTCTCCCTAAGTATCACTTCAGATGGTTTGACAAGTATGTGAGTGTAACTTGCCATTATTTAACAACTCACTTTACTTACAACTCCTTCACAATGGACACCATTTTAATGAATGAATCTAATACTTGTAGAATATTAGCACTGCAATCAAACTAACATTGGAAGAATGAGAAATACCAGTACAGGAATCAAGCAAACCAATCTACTGCGTCACTGATAATGGTGCTAATTTCAAGAGTGCTGCTTCAATTTATTTTATTAATCGGCAGTGCTTTGCCCATACTTTACAGAATGCTATATCTGATTCAAAAAGAGAAACTCAGGGAGTTATCACTCTATTATCAAAATCAAGGAAATAGTGGGACACTACCGACGCAGCAGCTCAGCTAAACAGAGACTTCATAATATTCAAAAACAATTAAATTTGAAACAGCTGGATGTAATTCAATATGTTGACACAAGATGGTCTAGTGAACATGCCATGTTAAAGAGGATGATTGGCCAGTCCACATAACACCAGTGACTTGACTATACTTACTGCACAAGATTGGAGACACAACCCCTTGCTGAAGCAACAGAGGAGTTTAGTGGTGACAACTACCCAACTTCATCAATGGTGATTCCTGTTCTACATTGTTTGGAGTCACACTTGAATAAATGTATAGTAAAGAAAATTGAGGAATCACGTTTGCCTGGAATTTATCTAAATCAATCAAATCAAAGTTAGGGGTGTATGAAGAAGACACAGTATACCTACTATCCATGCTTACTGATACACGTTTTAGAGGTGTGCTTGTTAACAAAATTGTTGCTGAAGCAAATCTTCAAGCTGAGCTAAACCGGTACACGTTCAACATCTTGTGTTTCTCCATAATAATTTGTAAATTTGGCCAAATTTATGACTCAATTTTTTCTTTTTCAATTCTTATGTGTTTTTTTTATATGTGATTATTTTAAAGAGTTTCTTATTAGATGTCTATTATGATTTTTTTTATATATATAAAGCTTGAAACAAAATAATTACTAATGCAAGTGCAATATTTTAATTTAGGTTGTGTTTATTTTGTTTTCTTAAACATAAATAAATTCAGACAGTCAGCATATGAATATAGTGTGCTTTGACTTTTCTGGACGCCTTTCTTTTGACCTAGATGTACATACTGTTTGATTTAAAAATTAAAAGTAGTGTTAAGTGGCAACAACAAAAATCTTAGGTAGCTTCGACTTCGACTTTTCTTCACAAGTTTCAAGCTTCGCTTTGCATTTAAAAAGTGGCCTTCGCACACCCCTGCTCGTATGTGCTTGTTTAGTTATTATTGTCACTCATTGTATCACTACCTTCAGTAAAGGTTAGCAGCGTCTTTCTAGATTCAAGGGTATATTTAATTTTCAGCGTGATGGTTCCATTAAATGTCATAATTATTTGTTTGGGGGTTAATATACTTAATGGCTATTCAAAATTCTATTCGGCATAGTTAATTCTGTTCTTTAAAATTATTAACTTTAAATCATTTAACATTGGGATATTTTTCGCTAGTATAAAGCTATGTTCAAATTTAGTTGTCTCTGGTGGTTCTATACCCGAGCCTAGTGATCTCTGTTTTTGATTGTTTAAGAGTTTTAAACTCAGATTTGAGGCTATGGCCATGTTAATTGAGGGTTATCTGACATCGATAACTAGATTTCTGCTTTATAATTTATCATGTGATAGGGGGACATTAAATTTAGGACTTAGATTTAGACTGCCATTTTACTAGTTTGATGTTATGTTATTTAAATATTTACCAGGTCTCTGAGTCAGTCGTTAGTTAGATTATACACCATATATATATATATTGTATAATCTATTATTGATCTCGCTCATTATATATGGGATCTCGTTAAGCCAAATAATGGCGATTTCCAATCACACAGAGTATTTATTCTTCAATTACATGGATCTCAAGCAGGGTTTGGACGCTGTCCAATCACCATTGTTATGGTCTCATTATCGTTAGTTTCAAGTCGCTAAAGTTTTGATGGGATTAAAGTTGGGTGTCATTGTTGACAACTTGGTAATCTATAAAGGTGTTCTTGGGGTTCTTCTAAATACTGTTTGGGCGCTTGAGTTCTACTCAAGCCTGTCATCATTGTTAGCTATTGATAATTGCACCGGCTTGCCTTAGTTATTATTCCATTATATTTATATTTCCTTTTTGTTTAGAATTGTTTACAAGATTTGGATTTGACCAAACTATAACTTTTAAATATGAATCTTAATGTAACACACATATCAGCTGACAATGGTTGTTATTAGCAAATATTAATAATTTTAGCTGCAATTATTATTTGAAGTGAAGTCAAAGTTTCGAAACGTTGCACAACCCTAATAAAAACCAATACAATATATGGGAATAGAGGAAGTAGGAATTTTGGGAGGAATGTAAGCTCACCTGATGTGTGTGTGATAGTCCACTCTGGCTCCAGTCAGTCAGGGGAGTGGAGGTCTGGGGGTCCTGTCTCCACGAGTGTTGGGAGTACTGCTCGGGAGTGAACTGCGACTGCTCGGGAGTGAACTGCGACTGCTCGGGAGTGAACTGCGACTGCTCGGGAGTGAACTGCGACTGCTCGGGAGTAAACTGCGACTGCTCGGGAGTAAACTGCGACTGCTCGGGAGTGAACTGAGACTCTTGACCATACCACGCGACTGCAACAACACAACAATGACACTAGGGTTCGAGACTAGAAACAGATAACACACAATACGACATAGAACAATACAACACAACAATGACGACACTAGGAAACAAGATACAACACAACAATGACGACACTAGGAAACAAGATACAACACAATAATGACACTAGGTCCGAGAAGAAACAAGATACAACACAACAATGACGACACTAGGAAACAAGATACAACACAATACGACACTAGGAACAGATCACCAACAGACGAAAGGAAACAAGATACAACACAACAATGACGACACTAGGGTCCAGAGTAGTAAACCAGCTACAAGACAACAATTAAGAAACTATGGTTCCAAATATTTAAGAGGTTTCAAACCTTAAGGACATTTAAGAAAGGTAGAAAATTATTTTTAATTTTTTTCCCTCTTCTTAAAGTAAAATATAAAACACAATTTTCCAAAGAAATTAAATAATAAAAATAATTTCCATAAAAAATGCACTAAAATCTCATATTATAATTGTGTTAATCAATATTTGTTCAAAACTTTGGGTTTATTTATTCTATAAAACATGATGTTCACCCACCTCTATCTATATTATTTTATTTTTGTAACATACAGTTAACTCCTGAATATCCACCGAGTGCCGCATAAAGTATATAGTAAAACAAGAAATAACTAGTACTCAACTATCGTGATTGCATTTATGAAGCCATCATCTAATTTCACGCACTAGATAATAAATCAATGTACAGTAAACATCACTTCCTGCAGCTGTTTGCCTCGGCTAGCATCGGCTTGTCAGACTTCCCTGGGGATTTGAGTACAACATTCGATCGGTATTCACCATTAAAAACATATCCCCTGCTGTTAGGCAGCAAAGCGGAAAGTCAGGAGTTTATTGTAGTGTTTTATGATTGATCTCTCTCTTGCTGAACCTAACAAGTAAGTGTGTCCCACCACAAGCAGTAATATACCACCCTACCCAGTTTGCTCAAAACAAGGATGATGTCTACGAGAGAGATTTAGCCAACAGTCGGTATCTCTCGGAAATAGATAAATTCACACATTTTCCCAAGCGTTTGGGATCCTGACCACTCTTGGTAAATTTTGAAGAGATAGAATAGAGAATCCAGATTAAAATTTCAGAAAGAAAATAATCAAAAATCAGAATCAAGAAAAAAAGAAGTGTGACAACTTTTTTTAGCATCGCATCTCACTTCCTGTTCGAGTTATACGCTAATGTACTAATTATGTTAATGGTTTTAGGGATAAGAAGGTTATATTTAGAGGAAGTATAACCGCATTTGTATGGACAAAGAGTGGAAAACATATTTGTATAAAACACCCGACCAAGATTCGAACCTCGATATCCCTGTCATTGTAAGTTTAGTTGCGTTGAGAGTAGCGTCTTAGCGGGTGTGATTACTATTATCAACTATATAAACAGGGTTGTAGATTGTTTGAAGAGTTTCAGCAATACCTTCTGTATTGTTCTGATGTTGTTGCCGATTGTAGCAGTCGTCGTTTCCTTGTGTCTGCCAGTCTGTGTAGGGACGCTCCGTATACTGACGAGTTTCCTAACACAACAACAACAATTTATTGTGTTGATTTTACTATGAACAAGTACAGGCTTGTAAATATATCATATTGTGCTCATTTGTTAGTAGTCTGATAACTACAGTCACTATCTCAATTACTCCACATTATTTTATTTGAATATTAATTAGTAACAACTAAGAATGAAACTAAGGAATTCTCTCAAAAGGGTTAGTGACACCACAAGGGGCTATCTAGAAGTGAGAAAGTAATTCAGGAACTATTATTATTACCACCAGGAGGGCGCCACAATAGTCTTCCCTTCTTCAGACATTTTCAAGGAAGAACATTGTACAACATATACTAATACCAACTGGTAATCAAATGAGATCTACAACGTAAGAAGAGATACATTCAGACATGTCAGATAGAGTAATAATAATAATAATAATAATAATAGTTATAGTGAGCTGCTTTGTTTATTTCTCTTTAACAAACTATAAGTAAGGTTATTTTTTACTTTGTTATGGATTCACTTCACTTTCACCTCACTGCTCTTAGTGTGATAGTGATAGTGATAAAGTGAGACGCAACAGTGACAGGTTAAGTACAAGTGGTACCTGCGGTGGAGGTGGATCATGGGTGGTGGGTGGTGAGAAGCTCAGGTTAGAGGTGGAACCGTGGTCCAGATTGTCTGACTGCAACACTCCCGCCTGGGTAACAAAGTTATGTTAGTAGAATAAACTTTTTAAAACATTTTTACAACTTTAATGATTTTCTCTTTTATGGACTTATGCGGGAATTACACTTTGACTTCGGGAAATAACTATTTACAATGGAAACGGGAAAATTTTAAAATAGTTTTTGAATTTAGGCATGTACGTATTTGTAATGTTTAAACATGAGGAGGCCCAATGGCTAAATAATTTTTATAATAAAGGAAATTGATAAAACTAAATAAAAAAACTACTAAGAGTAAATTTGATGAAGAAAGCCCACCTAGGGAAAGAGGAAAGATGTGGGAATAACCCAATGCACAAAGGTGACATCTTCTTCCTTTCTTCTGTCTTCTACAGTAGAAGTAGTCACACACATAGAGTAATATTGTGTTATTGTTGTCTTTATCAAACACAAAGAGAAGAAGAAATACACATTCTTCATTAAATTTACATTTAATAGTTTATTTTTTATTTTTATTTATATTTCTCAATTTTAATTATTATTAAATATAATTTTAACATTAGGTACAAACTTAACCTACACATTTATTTGAAAATTAAATTGGAAGCCTATGACAATATGATCAAAAAGGAATCAAATTGTATAGTTTCAAATTATTCAAATATATGTCAAAAATATTTTTGAATTGGGTCAGAGAAAAAGGGACAAAAACTTTCACCCAATTTTGGTTGAGTTTGAACAATAAATTTAAGTTTTGCAATCTTGTAGAATGAGAGGCAAAAAAAGGTTACAAATTACAATCAAACATTTTATGAATATTTACATTTAAATATTTTTTCTAATTAAAAACTAATATCTTTGCCTTCTAAGTGCCACCTTATGTTTCAACGTAAGGTAAAATAAACAACATAGGCCTAAAACCAATAATATAATTGAGTTTTTTTATATAAATTCAAAATAAATTTTATGATTGACTAAGAAAAAAAATCACTGCGTTGATTTTAATTAACACTTTCACAATAAAACATAAACACATTTAAACTAATGTGGATAAATAAGAGTGAGCTTCGAACTTTTTCATCTGAGCCAGTATGTCTAGTGGCCTACCTCTTACGTTCAAGTTGATGTTAATTTACAGTAAGTCCTGCTATAACGTTGCATATTAGAACGTTGTTTGGTTACAGCGTTGTTAATAATCTGTGACAATTTTTTTACATAACGTCCGCTATTGGGTACAACGTTGTTTTTCAGCTGAACACGCGCCATCATCAGTTTTCTATAAATATTTATCATAGCCAAGGAATTTATCTTTACTCCCAAAAACAGTTGGCACGATGTGTTTCTAGCAGTTTCTTTTAAAATTCAAAATGCAGTAATCCATTGTTTGTGTTATTTGTACTCTCTTCTTCTTTGTGTTTGATAAAGACAACAATAACACAATATTACTCTATGTGTGTGACTACTTCTACTAGAGAAGACAGAAGAAAGGAAGAAGATGTCACCTTTGTGCATTGGGTTATTCCCACATTTTCCTCTTTTCCTAGGTGGGCTTTCTTCATCAAATTTACTCTTAGTAGTTTATTTTTCCTTTTTCTTTAGTTTTATCAATTTCTTTTATTATAAAATTAAGTATATTATAAGCATTGTTACTGCCGTTACTCCTTAAATACGAGCTAGTAAATACTAAGTAATCATTAGTAATTTATTAAGAGTTTGCGTCACTTTATGGATGCGTACCAATAGCCCGGTACGAAGGTTTGGATTTGTAAATTAGTATTTTACTATTAGGTCTCAAGTTAACTATATCTATGTGACTTGTTAATGTAACCTTTCCTTTTAGAAAGGACTAAGTTTCTATAAAAGGAGTCACTGAGTTCAGTAGCCAAGCAGCCTAGTTAAGTTACATGTCTTATTTACTATACTCTGTTATTATAATAATGTATGACAATAATATGCCTTCTGCTGGTCTATCCTAAGATGTTAGTTGTGAACTCCTCTAATGTTTATGTAATTATCAATAATATTCTTGTATTCAATAAAATAAAATCTTTATTAATTTATCCTATCCATTGTAATGATATTCAATTGTTAATGCCTCTCGTAGGTAGGACCACCCCGTTATCTGGCGGGCGCAAATTAATAACATTTTTAATAAAACAATAAATACAAACATGACATTGATAAGACCGGCCTTAAAATGTTACTTGAATTAATAATTATCTTTTACCAAGAAATTCAGGAAACAATTGTTCCCGCCTGAATTTTAGAACGTACATTTTCTCGAAGTCCAGGGTCCGCACAGGCCTACTATTTATAAAATAAATAAGATTCTTTATTTAAACAGCACAGGGCATATCATCTCATTAATTAGGAAAGGATCACATATTTGTAAAAAGTGATAGTATGACCTGATAGTCTGTGATGACTGCCTCAAGTGCTGTAAGCCACTCTGGGTCGCGCTGATTGTCAGCGCTAGAGTAAAGCGGGTCGTGGTACCTCAACCTGTCCCCTAGATCATACACCTGTCTGAGGAAAGTAGCCGGATACTGGCCAGGGTGTTTCAGTATTGTTCCTGCTAGTTCTTCAGAGTAGTGAGCAGCCTCAGACGTGAAACCGTGCTCTGACAAACGCTGAGCGTACAAGAGCTTGTACGGCTGGAACACAAACGATGTATACAGGCCATGATTAATAAACCTGGGTCCATTTAGGGGGAAAGAGGGAAAGAACCTATATAAATTCCCCGTAGCTTCTCATGTTTATACAAGTGGCCCATCTCTAGTTTAAAGTTTAAAATTTATTGTTTGTCTGTTCACCTGAAACTGAGGCAAATCAAAGTTCTCGTCGGCGAGCCGCGAGGCATACAGATATATCTCGGTCATCTGAATGGCTTCGTTGGTGGCAAACTCATTGAAAGGCTTCAAATGTGATGAGCCAATGAGCACTAACTTAGAGGACTTGTGGGCGTATGTCCCAAACTCATGCTGCGCCATCAGATAACAGAAGTGAGCCGCATGAAGGCAGCCGCGAGCTCCTGGGGACATTAACATCTAGTATAACTCAACAAATTCAGTATCAGTTCTTTGACATACTGAATAGGGGTGAGTTCTATGAAATACAACAAGGGGTGGGATCTTTAGAGAATTAATGAGGGGTGAGTTCTTTGTAATATAACAAGAGGTGAGTTATTAGAAATATTAACTAGGGGTGGGTTCTTTAAAATATTAGCTAAGGGTGAGTTTATTGAAATATAACAAGGGGAGAGTTATTAGAAATATTAACTAGGGGTGGGTTCTTTAAAATATTAGCTAAGGGTGAGTTTATTGAAATATAACAAGGGGAGAGTTATTAGAAATATTAACTAGGGGTGGGTTCTTTAAAATATTAGCTAAGGGTGAGTTCTTTGAAATATAACAAGGGGAGAGTTATTAGAAATATTAACTAGGGGTGGGTTCTTTAAAATATTAGCTAAGGGTGAGTTCTTTGAAATATAACAAGGGGAGAGTTATTAGAAATATTAACTAGGGGTGGGTTCTTTAAAATATTAGCTAAGGGTGAGTTCTTTGAAATATAACAAGGGGAGAGTTATTAGAAATATTAACTAGGGGTGGGTTCTTTGACCCATTGGGTTATTAAAGTTATTATTATAAAAGAATTCAAATTCACAAGTGAATAAAATCAATATTTGTGTTCTAATGTTGAATATATTATTTCTAATGAGAGTGTTAGCAAGATAATTATAAGTAATCATTTCCCAGAGTGTGAAATGTTATAAGCGAGCGCAAACTGGATGTCATCACAATCAGCTCCATTCAACGATATTGACTGATGTAAAGTTAAATAAAATTAAATATAAAACATATGAGAGTTAACCTGGCATTGATAAACAATATCGGTGACCTGGTGGTCTAGGGTAAGGTGTCAGGTAAGGTGTCAAGACTTCTGTGCTGGCGGCCGGGGTTCAATCCTCGGTCCCGGCACAGATTTATCTGATTTCCAAACCCTTCCTTCACCTCTGACAAGATATCTTGTGAATGTGTGGAATGCCAGGCCGCCACCGTGGTTCGGATTCCACGTTAAACTGTAGGTCCTTCATTTCATCTCACAATCACCCTACCATTACACATTAGCATAAGTGTGTATAACCCGAATGGGTAGTAAGACGCGGTGCTAATAATAATAATAATAATAATAATAATAATAATAATAATAATAATAATAATAATAATAATAATAATAATAACTAAAACACAAAGTTTCACAATCATATGTGGATCCGAAGGCACTCAGAATTTGTTGTGCAAAAAATCTTAATTTGGGATACTTTTGCACTGTCACATATGTTATAAAAATTGGTGTTTGATGTCATGACATGATTATATGTTTTAATTGTTTGTTGCATTGTAAATCAATTACTTCCATCTGCAGAGTTTCGGGGACCATAGAAACGTCAACGCAAAATGGAGAACAAAATATCATGGCATACTTTGAGAAATTCCTGTGAGGACCATCGTTTAACAATGATAAATGTTGAGCATTGTTATTTCTAGGTTGGTACTTGAACAACTATATTTCATTTTGAATACTTTGATATGATTACAAGCATTGATAATTAAATTATATTGCCCCTGCAACTCCTTGTTGAGTTGGTTAATTTTTTCAGTTATATATACCAAAAAACTTTGGGTCTGACAACCATTCTTCAAAATTTAATTCAGAAACTGGTACTTTCTTCTCGGTAATAAAAATTTCAATTTCTTTGTAAAACTCAAAAAATCGTTTTAAACACTTCCCACAACTTCAGCTATCATACATTGATAAATACACGAAGTTGATGTCACCATATTTGCAACATAATTAGACTATGAATTCTTTGAACTGCAGATGCTGAAGTGCATGCAATCGAATGTAGTTTCCATGACATGGTTCATAGACAACACTTGCTGATGTACCAAACACTGTGTGACAAACAGATCAATGGTTCTCTACTTCACCTCGTTCAACTCACGTCACAGCCGGGTGTTCAACAAAACAAAACTATGACTGTTTCGGTTGTTCTGTAAGCTCTCTCCTAGTTCTGTAATGTGCGCAAGCGCAGGAACTAGGGGGAACAGAGTGAGTATCCCTCCCAAAATCACGACTCAGGCGTCAGTATGTACTATTTGACGTTTGTCAGGTAGTAGGGATTTAGTCCCAAATAATGTTAGTTGTTATTTAATTTCCAGCATATATAATGTTTATTGAAATTATATTAAAGGTCTGACTGAACTCTTCAAACTTATGTAGGACCAAGTTGAAATTATTTTCTGGCACATCTGTTTATTTTTTCTTACTAAATTTAATTTTGGCAACTTTAGTATTTAACTAGTTCTCCTATATTTGGATGTGGAGGAATTTAATTATTTTGTTATTGAAAATACTGGCCTGAAATGAACAAAGCATGAGGTTGTTGGGACTTGCAGCATGGGCCTGATATTGTTGAGTTTGTCAAAATAGACTGCTCTGGTGATTACTAAATTGCTTTACATGAGTTGTACATCAGCTGGTTACTCGAGTCACAAAGGGTGGACGTTCGAGTAACTGGGGAAAAGTGAGCTTGCCACTCTGGTGCACAACGATAATCATTCAAATTGAACAAAAGTAGAACACTTTTAATGAAAGCTTTAAATAAATAATGATTCAGTCTAATGAAATGAGAAATGGCCCTTTTTTTACATTACAAATCAATTTTCTTATGAAAAATGAAAAATCATTGAATTATATGTAGAAGAAGGAACAAGGAAGGTGGATAGAAACATAACAAAAAGAAGAACACACTGCTGCCACTGGACAGTTTATCCACCTTTCCTGTTCCTTCTTCCACACAATAAAAGTAATTGGTTTGTCAGTTATGATTATAATGACATTTATGAAACTAAAACTAAATGTTGCAAACAAATGGAAAACAGAGCATTAAACCACGGCTTGTAGTATATAAAGTTATATAAATAATCAAAAGTGTATTTTTTTAAGCATAAAACTAACAAAAAATAGTCAAGCTTCGATTAGGCTCCAAAAATATTTTATATATTTGATTCGAGTCCACTTCAAATTGAGAAAGTGGGAATTGAAGTAACCAAATAAATGTGTGATGAGTACTGGGTGAGTATATTGAGTGTTGATGAGTACTGGGTGAGTATATCTGAGTGTGATGAGTAGGGAGTATTGGGTGATGAGTACCGACAGGTATGTGTGATGAGTACTGGGTGAGTATATCTGAGTGTGATGAGTACGACACAGCGTATGATTGATGATACTGCGTGAGTAATCTGAGTGTGATGATACCGACACAGCGTGAGTGTGTATAAGTACTGGGTGAGTATATCTGAGTGTGATGAGTACCGACACAGGTATGATGTGATAAGTACTGGGTGAGTATATCTGAGTGTGATGAGTACCGACACAGTGTATGAGTGTGATAAGTACTGGGTGAGTATATCTGAGTGTGATGAGTACCGACACAGCGTAAGTGGATAAGTAGGTGAGTAATTGAGTTGAATACTTGGGAGTATATCGAGTGTATAGTCCCGACCAGGTTGAGTGTGATAAGTACTGGGTGAGTATATCTGAGTGTGATGAGTACCGACACAGCGTATGAATGTGATAAGTACTGGGTGAGTATATCTGAGTGTGATGAGTACTTGGTGAGTATATCTGAGTGTGATGAGTACGACACAGGTATGATGTGATAAGTACTGGGTGAGTATATCTGAGTGTGATGAGTATTTGGTGAGTATATCTGAGTGTTATGAGTACCGACACGGTATGATGTGATAAGTACTGGTGAGATCTGATGGATGAGTACTGACACAGCGTATGAGTGTGATAAGTACTGCGTGAGTATATCTGAGTGTGATGAGTACCGACACAGCGTATGAGTGTGATAAGTACTGGGTGAGTATATCTGAGTGTGATAGTACTTGTAGATATCGAGTTTAAATGAGTACCACACAGCATAGGTGGTAAGTCTGGGTGAGTATGACTAGTGTGAGTCCGACACAGCGTATGAGTGTGATAAGTACTGGGTGAGTATATCTGAGTGTGATGAGTACCGACACAGCGTATGAGTGTGATAAGTACTGGGTGAGTATATCTGAGTGTGATGAGTACCGACACAGCGTATGAGTGTGATAAGTACTGGGTGAGTATATCTGAGTGTGATGAGTACTGACACAGTGTATGAATGTGATAAGTACTGGGTGAGTATATCTGAGTGTGATAAGTACTAACCAAGCGTATCCCCGAGTATAACAACGGCCCTACGCATCAGGTCTGGTCTCTGGGAGCAGTTGGACAGGATCATGGCAAGATGAGGTCTCCAGTCTCCCCATTTCTCTTCTGCACAGCACTAGAAACAAACAATGTTGGAAATAGAAACCTCACATTAAAAATGTATACCATGTTGTGTGTGTCTTCTACATCACAAGTAGCCACAAATATTATTATTATTATTAGCACCGCGTCTTACTACCCGTTCGGGTTATACACACTTATGCTAATGTGTAATGGTAGGGTGATTGTGAGATGAAATGAAGGACCTACAGTTTAACGTGGAATCCGAACCACGGTGGTGGCCTGGCATTCCTCACATTCACAAGATGTCTTGTCAGAGGTGAAGGAAGGGTTTGGAAATCAGATAAATCTGTGCCAGGACCGAGGATTGAACCCCGACCCCAGCACAGAAGTCTGACACCTTACCCCTAGACCACCAGGTCACCTATCACAAATATGTAAAAACCCAAATAGAGTAATATTTGGTTGTGTTGCCGTTACACAAACACTAAACTACTCCAGTGGTTTAATTTTTTATTTAGTACCGCATCTTACTACCCCATTTAGATTAATTCTTAAGTATTAATTACGCTAATGGATTAGAAATTGGGAAGATTGAATTTAGAGGAATTGGGGCCACATTTGCGTGGTGGGAGAGTGGAAAACCATTTAGGAAAAATCACTCCAATTCACATGACTAAGACTCGAATCTCGATATTCCCGCCCTAGGCAGTCAAACTCAACACGAAAAAACGCGTTCGCTAACTACGCCACTGAGGCAAATTATTCTATTTTGAATTCAAAAAGAAACTGTTAGAATTACCCTTGGCTGTGGCTAAGCAATATAAAAGTAATAATAATATAAAATGATAGAGAAAATATTATATCATATACATAATTATGTTTAAGTGAGTTCACATTTTTAACTCTGTGTAGTATAGAGCATTATTTTTTAAATCTATATTGAAAGTTTCATTTCTGTTATAGATCCAAATATAATACATAAATAAATACAAAAATATTTTTTTTAGAATTATATTTTTTGTGAAAAAAGTTTATTATCCAACGAATACAATTTTTTTAACTATATTTGATATGATTTACAATTTTTATAACTATACCAAGGTAATATTGATGGACTCTTTTACTATGAAATTATATCTTAAAATTGAGTAAAATTAATTAAACCAACAATTTTTAAGAAAAAGTTAAGAAATTAGAAGTTTTGTAAAAATCGAGGAGTTTAAGCAGCTACTAAAATTCGACTCAGACTTGAATTTTCTAGTACTTGCACATCCCTAGAATTATTATTTTTAAAACGATGTTTATCTCTTAAGAAGGCAGAAACTATCTTCTATTGAGGCTTGATTTGGTAACCCATTAGAAAACCAGTTTCCACGGTGTTGTGGTGCTGCAGGTTTGAAAGTCCTGGTGCTGGATATGTACAAACAATGATTTGTTCATCTTGTCTGAGACATGATTTGCACTCAAGATGATATATCAATTTATAAATTGTATTTAAGTTTAGTTTCTTTGGTGTTGAAGGATACCCACCTATGCTGCTACCTCACGAGTAGGCACGTGAAAAAAGTATCAGTAGTTTAATAATAACAATATTTTCCTTTCGATATTAGTTTTTTTTAATCAGTAATTTATTTCCGATACAATGATTGATATTTGTACTCGTATCTCCGCTCATACTGAGGGTGGAATGTGGAGGAAGAACAATCCTCACTCCAACTCTAGCTCTCAATCTCGAGATACCTGCAGGGCCAAGTGACGACCAGTATGTCAATGAACTCAGTCAACTCAAGGGTTCCTCAACCAGACCAAGTAAAATAGATTACGTGCATTTCGATACCGATACTTATCTTTCTTTCGATACTAATACGGTATCAATATTTTCCTTCTGATACTTTTAATGAGCAGAGAGAGTATCATTACTTTTCTTTAGATACCACATTCCTACTCACGAGTATGATCTTATGGTAATTATTAGTTTTCTTTTTGTATTTTCTTGTGGTCAAGATGCTTAGGTCGGTCCAACTCAAGTAGTTGTTGGGAGAAAGTTTTATTGAAAGGGTGAAGGTGGTGGTTAACCTTTTCACTGCTAAGCCATGTCTTATTTGGGTTCGGCTGCACCAAACCGGCATTAGTTAAATATTTTGTAAATAAATTTGAAATTATTTTTAACAATTATAAAATAAAACTCCATGGCATCAGCCCACCGTCCGTTGCCAAGGATAATGCCAGCTTCTACAGATAGAAGGTGTCAAGTGGTCAGCACAACAAACATATGGCCACTAATCCAGTTTTCTAGACTAGAGCCACAACTGTTTCATTCAAGTATCTCCTTGTCTGTCCTCACGAGGACAAGTTGATTTAGACCAACTGCCTCACAGAGAGTTTGGAAGAACCGAGGATCGAAACCAGGATCTCTGATCAAAAAGGTGGTATTTTTTGAGTTCTGGTAGACAAATATAAAATAAAATAATTTGTTTAGATGAGTGGGTTCCACTTGGCCTTTCCTACTAAACACTGATCTCCTAACCAAGTGGTGTACCCCAGGAGTCTGAGTAACCTGGTGGAGCCCCAGGAGTCTGAGTAACCTGGTGGAACCCCAGGAGTCTGAGTAACCTGGTGGAACCCCAGGAGTCTGAGTAACCTGGTGGAGCCCCAGGAGTCTGAGTAACCTGGTGGAACCCCAGGAGTCTAGAGTAACCTGGTGGAGCCCCAGGAGTCTGAGTAACCTGGTGGAACCCCAGGAGTCTAGAGTAACCTGGTGGAGCCCCAGGAGTCTGAGTAACCTGGTGGAACCCCAGGAGTCTGAGTAACCTGGTGGAACCCCAGGAGTCTAGAGTAACCTGGTGGAGCCCCAGGAGTCTGAGTAACCTGGTGGAACCCCAGGAGTCTGAGTAACCTGGTGGAGCCCCAGGAGTCTGAGTAACCTGGTGGAACCCCAGGAGTCTAGAGTAACCTGGTGGAGCCCCAGGAGTCTGAGTAACCTGGTGGAACCCCAGGAGTCTGAGTAACCTGGTGGAGCCCCAGGAGTCTGAGTAACCTGGTGGAACCCCAGGAGTCTAGAGTAACCTGGTGGAGCCCCAGGAGTCTGAGTAACCTGGTGGAACCCCAGGAGTCTGAGTAACCTGGTGGAGCCCCAGGAGTCTGAGTAACCTGGTGGAACCCCAGGAGTCTGAGTAACCTGGTGGAGCCCCAGGAGTCTGAGTAACCTGATGGAACCCCAGGAGTCTGAGTAACCTGGTGGAGCCCCAGGAGTCTGAGTAACCTGGTGGAACCCCAGGAGTCTGAGTAACCTGGTGGAACCCCAGGAGTCTGAGTAACCTGGTGGAACCCCAGGAGTCTAGAGTAATACCTGGTGGTAGCCCCAGGAGTCTGAGTAACCTGGTGGAGCCCCAGGAGTCTGAGTAACCTGGTGGAACCCCAGGAGTCTAGAGTAACCTGGTGGAGCCCCAGGAGTCTGAGTAACCTGTTGGATGCCCCAGGAGTCTGAGTAACCTGGTGGAGCCCCAGGAGTCTTAGTAACCTGGTGGAACCCCAGGAGTCTGAGTAACCTGGTGGAGCCCCAGGAGTCTGAGTAACCTGGTGGAGCCCCAGGAGTCTGAGTAACCTGGTGGAGCCCCAGGAGTCTGAGTAACCTGGTGGAGCCCCAGGAGTCTGAGTAACCTGGTGGAGCCCCAGGAGTCTGAGTAACCTGGTGGAACCCCAGGAGTCTGAGTAACCTGGTGGAGCCCCAGGAGTCTAGAGTAACCTGGTGGAGCCCCAGGAGTCTGAGTAACCTGGTGGAGCCCCAGGAGTCTGAGTAACCTGGTGGAACCCAGGAGTCTAGAGTAACCTGGTGGAGCCCCAGGAGTCTGAGTAACCTGGTGGAACCCCAGAAGTCTAGAGTAACCTGGTGGAGCCCCAGGAGTCTGAGTAACCTGGTGGAGCCCCAGGAGTCTGAGTAACCTGGTGGAACCCCAGGAGTCTAGAGTAACCTGGTGGAGCCCCAGGAGTCTGAGTAACCTGGTGGAGCCCCAGGAGTCTAGAGTAACCTGGTGGAGCCCCAGGAGTCTAGAGTAACCCAAGGAACCTGGTCTGGAGCATACGAGATACAGGAGACTGGTCAACAAGCTAGATACCTGCTATGGAAAGTTGTTCTAGAGGTGTGTAAGAGACCTGCTGTGGAGAGTTGTTCTATAGGTGTGTAAGAGACCTGCTATGGAGAGTTGTTCTAGAGGTGTGTAAGAGACCTGCTATGGAGAGTTGTTCTAGAGGTGTGTAAGAGACCTGCTGTGGAGAGTTGTTCTAGAGGTGTGTAAGAGACCTGCTATGGAGAGTTGTTCTAGAGGTGTGTAAGAGACCTGCTGTGGAGAGTTGTTCTAGAGGTGTGTAAGAGACCTGCTATGGAGAGTTGTTCTAGAGGTGTGTAAGAGACCTGCTATGGAGAGGTGTGTAAGAGACCTGCTACGGAGAGGTGTGCGAGAGACCTGCTATGGAGAGGTGTGTGAGAGACCTGCTACAGAGAGGTGTGCGAGAGACCTGCTATGGAGAGGTGTGTGAGAGACCTGCTATGGAGAGGTGTGCGAGAGACCTGCTATAGAGAGGTGTGTGAGAGACCTGCTAAGGAGAGGTGTGCGAGAGACCTGCTATGGAGAGGTGTGCGAGAGACCTGCTATGGAGAGGTGTGTAAGAGACCTGCTATGGAAAAGAGAAGGACCCTTGAAGTGTTGTACAGGGCGCACTTTGTACCCAAGGTCACATACAACAGAAAGAGATGGAGGTAGAGGGAGTACCTGAGGTAGTAGAAAGAGGAAGATGGAGTCATTTTACTAAAGTGACCCGGCCACAGGCTGGAAACAATTGTTGATGAGGAGGAGGAGGAGCTTGTATTTTGTGGTAAATTATGTTTTAATATCATGTTTCATTTGCAAATATGTAAATATTACTAAAATTAGTAAAGAATGGAAAATTGGAATATTTAAACTTTTGTTGGAAAACCGAAACTGATAAATATTTTGGTTCGATTCCCTGACCACCAGGCTCAATATAATATATTCTTTGCCTCACTAAGAGAAAAACAATTAAAGAAAAAATATTATTTCTATTTATTAGTTAATTATTTCATTGACATTTTGTATTTTATACTCCCCCCCTCTATCCCTTTATGTTAATATCCATATTTCACAATTACAGCCAAAAGTGTAAAGAATTAATTTTTACTCCTACAACAGTTTCCCACAGTGTTACTATTTAATTTCAAAATGGAGTAACTCAGTGTTTTCCCTCTTGCAACACTGCCAAGATATTACTCTATTTGTGTTAAAATATGTATGACTCCTTGTTCTTTCTTTCTTTCTTTCTTTCTTTCTTTCTTTCTTTAATCAACTTTAATGGCGAAGTTAGGGCTACTGCCTTTTCTTACACTTAACCAATATTATTAAACTGAAGTTTAACAAAATAATATATATAAAAACACACAAAAAGTATTTTTTTAAAACTAGAGCTAAAATCACAAAAAATTATGTAAAACACACACACACACAAAAGGTGTGATTACGTATCACCCTTCTCAATCTCAAGAATGAGCTTCCACACGCAGATTATTTGCGACTTTTCGCTTGAAACCATTCAATTCTTATTTCTTTACACCGTTGGTTAGGGTATTCCATGAACGAGAAGCTGAAACAGTGAAAGAATTTGAGTAATGATTGAAATTATTATTAGGGTTGAGTGAGCGAATACGTGAAGAAAGGTATTGTGGGTAGTTGGAAGTCAATAGTTTCTTTATGATTGTCATCAAGTGTAGAGTTCGTATTTCTTTAAGTCTTAGCCAGTCTTCTATTCTAGAAGACACAAGCAAGGAAGAAGATGTCACCTTTTTAACATTTTTCCCCTTTATTATATTTGCAATTCACTAGTTTATTTTAATCAATTTCTATTATTATAAAATAATATAGCAATTGGGCGTCCTCATTATTATAGATTACAGAGCATCGTAATGAGGTTTAAAATAGCAATACATTTGTATACAACAGATATATAGAGATGGACCGGAATTACCTTTTAATCATGAGACAGAAAATTAATCAAAATATCGAAATTGGGAAATTATAAAAATTACACTTTAATATAATTTTAAATTAAAATTACATATTGATTTTTAATCTAATATGATAAGACTTGTAGAAGCTATAACATTAATAAACATAACACCAATAATTAAATACTAAAATAACATAAAAACATATTAATATAGAGATGGCATTTTTTAATGAATCAAATAGCAAAATATTAAACGAATATCAATATTATTTAGGAAATAAAGTGCATTGAGCTAAAACCATTGATAATAAATTAGGGGTCTGCAAGCTTGGGTATTTCATTCGAGTCGAACTAGAGTCTAGTATTTCAAAAGCTTCAGAGTTCAAGTATTGTATATTCATAATTTTAAAACGTTTGAAAGTATATTAAAACACATGTTCTTAAAAGATTATTTGAAACTCATTTTTATAAATAATAAATAATTTTGAAAAAATAAGTTAAATAATGGAAATATCGGTTTTAAAATTATAAATAACACTTATAAACACAATTTAAAAATAAGAACAACACTCAAATAAAAATCTTATAAAAATATAATTAAAATGGTTTCAACATTCATGTCATTAAGGACATTAAAATTACACTAACCATTACAAAAATAGGTTAATAAAATGAATATTTGCATGATGTGTTGGAAATGTACAGTAAGATAGTGTAGAAACACTGTACAATAATGTAAGTTAAGTGATAGTGAAGGCAGTCAACCTTAAATGATAGGAACAAACACATTCATTTCTCTCTTCATTTCTTATTAAACTTTTACACTTCCCACTTCTTCAAAACTTCCACAGTTGCACATTAGTTTGAATTTTCACAAATATTACTTTTCCATTAATGCCTCTTCATATGAAAAATAAATATGTCCTAAAATTCAAAACAATGTGCAGCTGTGGAAGTTTGAAGAAGTATGAAAGAAAATAGAGAAGTGTGTTTGTTTGTATCCAGACCTAACCTAACTCCTTTCAGGTTGGCTTCTTTAACTATCACTTTACATTATTATAAAGTGTTTCTACACTGTTTTGATCAAAAGTTAATAAAATTGATGTTTTAATAAGCTAAGAGTTCCCTGAAATATGCTTCAGTAACTTAATTTACCCTATAAGAGAACATAAGAATCATAAAATGTTATAAATTTAAAATGTTTCGTATTTCGTTTATTATTCCTTGGTGTGATTGTGCATGATCGCATTTTCTGTTTCATTTCCATTCCTCTATGCCCAGTTGCACATGCGCGTTGTCCGTGTTCTCGTTATACATTATTTTATTGAGAAATTTACTTCAATTCAATTTTTAATGCTTGTAGAAGTTGATGCTGATACTTTAAAATTAAAAATAATATGACTAAAATAATATTTCTAGCAAACAATATGAAATAGTAAATGCTTTTTTTAATTTAAATAAGGTAATTTTGTAAAATATGTATTGTAATAAATAAGATTAACATTGATTTTTCAGGATAACCAACTTCATTCTTTAATTAAATAGTAACCAAACTAGGCTAGTTTTGTAGTTAAATGTATTAATTAATACAAGTTTTAAATATTATAAATTTGAAAACATTTAATAAATAATATATCTCAATATTACATTTTTAATTTAACATTAATTATTTTAGAAAGGGACTGGTAAAAATAGTAAAAAGAATCATTTAATTATTTAGTAATCTAATTAGCTATTTTTATTTTCATTGCATTGTCAAGGCAATACAGGTAAACAACTTCAATCAAATATAATTCAAAATGGACGAACAATATTGAATAAATTGCCGGCGAAAGTGGTTTTAAAGCTCTATTACGTTATTAATGTGAATATTGAAATTAATTTTTAACAATTTTTTAAATAACCGAATGATTTATAAATGAAAATGTCTATATTATCTAAATTAAATAGACTATGCTTCTTATTGCATTTAAAAAATTGATTATCAAGTACATCAAAAGCTCGAAAATGATAAGCCTACAAAACTTTAGATCTCGAGCTCAAGCTTAAGCGACAAGCTTGAGTTCATGCTCGAGATACGAGTACTCAAAGAGTCCTATAATAAATAAAATAATAGAATATTAGGAAAATTTTAGAGCACAAATAAAAGTAAAAACACCAACACATATTTACACACACTTCAATATTTTGTTGTATTATAGCATCAGAAGTAGTGGTAGTTAGAGACTAAATACTACTCTTCCTAGAATGCTATAATACCATCAAAATATTGAAGTGTGTGTAAATATGTGTTGTGTTTTTACTTTTATTTGTGCTCTAACATTTTCCTAATATTCTATTATTTTATTTATTACCAACTGAAAGAATATCAAATAATACTTATCCAATAGTTAAAATTTATTACATTCTTGATGGAATTTATTTTAATTAGTAAATAACTTTTGAAAATTGAGGTTTTTATTTAACTATTGGCAGAGCGCAAAGTTTAATACCTTTAAGATGTTCTAGAGTTTGTATCTAGAACTGAGGTTTTCTAGGTTTGTGATCTCTATTCCTCTGGCTCACTAACAAACAGGCTGATACCCCATATATAGTTGACCTTGGCAAGCTACTTCTTCCCCCCTTCATTACACACCTCAAAATATGGTTGAGTAGAATATATCTCTGTCCTTCTTTAAATTATCCAAGCTCTCTCGCTTACTGAGCCTACAGTAGCCCCATGGCTTCTTTGGTGCTGACTGACAGCTAAGAGCTGATGGTTTGAAAAGTTACCAGACCAAATTATGTATCCTTACGCCAAACCATATGATCTGCAAAAACATGTGTTTATGAACTGTCACTTCTGACAGTCAAAATTTAGGTATATATCTAAATGTTGACTGTCAGAAGTCAGCTGTAAGCTGTCAGTCAGCACCAAAGAAGCCACGGGGGCTACTGTAACAAACAACTGTTATGATTATATTATATTTGGAAGAAGGTATAGGAAAGATAGATAGAAACAAAAAAAGAGGGACAAACACAAAATGGCCTTTACAATGAAAAGAAGAACACAGTTCACACTTTACACTGCTGCCAATGGACAAAGAGGTAAAGGTTGTCTCTTAAAGAAAATTGATCGTACCGCCCAATCCCCCGACCTAGGTTTCATTCTATTCGAACTCATCAGGGAGGAGAGTGAAACGCGCTACACAACTTCCTAAAAGAGAAAACCTTTTACTTGTTCTTATCTATGTTTCCTATCATTCTTTACCTTTTTCCTTTTTCTCCCCTTTTGTTTTTTTATTTTCTCTTTTAGGAAGTTGTGTTACACGTTTCACTCTCCTCCCTGATGAGTTCTGATAGAATGAAACCTAGGTCGGGGGATTGGGCGGTGCCGATCAATTTTCTTTAAGAGACAACCTTTACCTCTTTGTCCATTGGCAGCAGTGTAAAGTGTGAACTGTGTTCTTCTTTTCATTGTAAAGGCCAATTTGTGTTTGTCCCTCTTTTATATGTTTCTATCCACCTTTCCTATACCTTCTTCCAAATATAATAAAATACAATTACCTCATAAAACGAAAAGAGGTTTTCCTTCTTGAGTTAAAACAACTGTTATGGACAGAATGAAATGAGTCATTTGCTTCCAAACTTGTATGCCTCCCACAAGGATTAAAATTCTCTCCTCTTGCCCCTAAGACATTAACTGCCATGTTTGACTAGAACACAAAGCTCTAACTGCCATGTTTGACTAGAACACAAAGCTCTAACTGCCATGTTTGACTAGAACATGAAGCTCTAACTGCCATGTTTGACTAGAACATGAAGCTCTAACTGCCATGTTTGACTAGAACACAAAGCTCTAACTGCCATGTTTGGCTAGAACACAAAGCTCTAACTGCCATGTTTGACTAGAACACAAAGCTCTAACTGCCATGTTTGACTAGAACATGAAGCTCTAACTGCCATGTTTGACTAGAACACAAAGCTCTAACTGCCATGTTTGACTATAACATGAAGCTCTAACTGCCATGTTTGACTAGAACACAAAGCTCTAACTGCCATGTTTGACTAGAACACAAAGCTCTAACTGCCATGTTTGACTAGAACACAAAGCTCTAACTGCCATGTTTGACTAGAACACAAAGCTCTAACTGCCATGTTGACTATAACACAAAGCTCTAACTGCCATGTTTGGCTAGAACATGAAGCTCTAACTGCCATGTTTGACTAGAACATGAAGCTCTAACTGCCATGTTTGGCTAGAACATGAAGCTCTAACTGCCATGTTTGACTAGAAACAAAGCTCTAACTGCCATGTTTGACTATAACACAAAGCTCTAACTGCCATGTTTGGCTAGAACATGAAGCTCTAACTGCCATGTTTGACTAGAACATGAAGCTCTAACTGCCATGTTTGACTAGAACACAAAGCTCTAACTGCCATGTTTGACTAGAACACAAAGCTCTAACTGCCATGTTTGACTAAAACACAAAGCTCTAACTGCCATGTTTGACTAGAACACAAAGCTCTAACTGCCATGTTTGACTATAACACAAAGCTCTAACTGCCATGTTTGGCTAGAACATGAAGCTCTAACTGCCATGTTTGACTAGAACACAAAGCTCTAACTGCCATGTTTGACTAGAACACAAAGCTCTAACTGCCATGTTTGACTAGAACACAAAGCTCTAACTGCCATGTTTGGCTAGAACATGAAGCTCTAACTGCCATGTTTGACTAGAACACAAAGCTCTAACTGCCATGTTTGGCTAGAACATGAAGCTCTAACTGCCATGTTTGACTAGAACACAAAGCTCTAACTGCCATGTTTGACTAGAACACAAAGCTCTAACTGCCATGTTTGACTATAACACAAAGCTCTAACTGCCATGTTTGGCTAGAACATGAAGCTCTAACTGCCATGTTTGACTAGAACACAAAGCTCTAACTGCCATGTTTGACTAGAACATGAAGCTCTAACTGCCATGTTTGACTAGAACATGAAGCTCTAACTGCCATGTTTGACTAGAACACAAAGCTCTAACTGCCATGTTTGACTAGAACACAAAGCTCTAACTGCCATGTTTGACTAGAACACAAAGCTCTAACTGCCATGTTTGACTAGAACACAAAGCTCTAACTGCCATGTTTGACTATAACACAAAGCTCTAACTGCCATGTTTGGCTAGAACATGAAGCTCTAACTGCCATGTTTGACTAGAACACAAAGCTCTAACTGCCATGTTTGACTAGAACACAAAGCTCTAACTGCCATGTTTGACTAGAACACAAAGCTCTAACTGCCATGTTTGGCTAGAACATGAAGCTCTAACTGCCATGTTTGACTAGAACACAAAGCTCTAACTGCCATGTTTGGCTAGAACATGAAGCTCTAACTGCCATGTTTGACTAGAACACAAAGCTCTAACTGCCATGTTTGACTAGAACACAAAGCTCTAACTGCCATGTTTGACTATAACACAAAGCTCTAACTGCCATGTTTGGCTAGAACATGAAGCTCTAACTGCCATGTTTGACTAGAACACGAAGCTCTAACTGCCATGTTTGACTAGAACATGAAGCTCTACATAGCCATGTTTTGACTAGACATGAAGCTTAACTGCCATGTTTGACTAGAACACAAAGCTCTAACTGCCATGTTGACTAGAACCAAAGCTCTAACTGCCATGTTTGCTAGAACAGAAGCTCTAACTGCCATGTTTGCTAGAACATGAAGCTTCTAACTAGCAATAGTTTGCTGAACACAAAGCTCTAACTGCCATGTTTGACTAGAACCAAAGCTCTAACTGCCATGTTGACTAGAACACAAAGCTCTAACTGCCATGTTTGGCTAGAACATGAAGCTCTAACTGCCATGTTTGACTAGACACAAAGCTCTAACTGCCATGTTTGACTAGAACATGAAGCTCTAACTGCCATGTTTGACTAGAACACAAAGCTTAACTGCCATTTTGACTAGAACACAAAGCCTAACTGCCATGTTTGGCTAGAACATGAAGCTCTAACTGCCATGTTTGACTAGAACACAAAGCTCTAACTGCCATGTTTGACTAAACTAAAGCTCTAACTGCCATGTTTGGCTAGAACATGAAGCTCTAACTGCCATGTTTGACTAAACACAAAGCTCTAACTGCCATGTTTGGACTATAACACGAAGCTCTAACTGCCATGTTTGACTATAACATGAAGCTCTAACTGCCATGTTTGACTATAACAGACTCTAACTGCCATGTTTGACTATAACACAAGCTCTAACTGCCATGTTTGACTAGAACACAAGCTCTAACTGCCATGTTTGACTATAACACGAAGCTCTAACTGCCATGTTTGACTATAACACGAAGCTCTAACTGCATGTTTGACTAGAAACAAAGCTCTAACTGCCATGTTGACTATAACACGAGCTCTAACTGCCATGTTTGACTATAACATGAAGCTCTAACTGCCATTTTGACTATACATGAAGCTCTAACTGCCATGTTTGACTATAACATGAAGCTCTAACTGCCATGTTTGACTATAACATGAAGCTCAACTGCCATGTTTGATATAACATGAAGCTCTAACTGCCAGTTTGACTAGACACAAAGCTCTAACTGCCATGTTGACTATAACATGAAGCTCTAACTGCCATGTTTGACTAGAACATGAAGCCTAACTGCCATGTTTGACTAGAACATGAAGCTCTAACTGCCATGTTTGACTATAACATGAAGCTCTAACTGCCATGTTTGACTAGAACACAAAGCTCTAACTGCCATGTTTGACTAGAACATGAAGCTCTAACTGCCATGTTTGACTAGAACATGAAGCTCTAACTGCCATGTTTGACTAGAACATGAAGCTCTAACTGCCATGTTTGACTAGAACATGAAGTTGTGTTTACAATTTACCAGCGCTAAAGTGAAACTAATATTAGTCACAACCAAATACTATCCAGTTTTAACTATGGTTGTTTATTTCCTAGGATCTGTATTGACAATAATTGTGAAACTAAGATAGTTCTATAATCTTGTTTTTGATATCTCACCGTAACAGCTGCAGGCTGTCTGCCAGACATCAGCTGGTACAACGTTTGCAGAGGGTCATTCATTGTCAAACCGTTGGCGAATCGCATCATTACATTGGCGTAGGTTCGGGCATCCATCTTGAGCCAGGAAGAGGCATGGCCCCAGAGGCCATGACTCATGGCCCATTCTGAGACACAATCAGAAACATGATTATTTCAAATTATTGTCTGATACAATTTTGGCCTTGACCCACTTTCAAATATTGAATCTAAATCAGAATATAAATATAAAATTTATTTGATTTTAAATTTTGAGTGATAATATATGAAAGATTTTATATTTAAAATAAAGTCAAACTTTTCAATTACTAAACTTATATTGATGTATTCAAAAATCTCATAATAATATTTTATTGTGAACCTACATTTCATTTTAATGCCTACTATATGACTTTACTAAAGAAACTTATACATTTGATGATATTAACAAGATATTCATAATTTCATATTCAGATCCCCACATAGGCTTAGTATTACTTATTAAACTAAGTCTCTCATCATAGAATATCTTAGGCTTAACCTTTATAATTCCTTGTTTTCCCGGTTTTATAGGTCATTGGACTCTGTTATCTCTACATTAGTTTATTTGCTAGGGTTTGCGAAGCTTCGAAACTTCGACTTAGCTTTGACTTGGCTTCAAAAATACATCAGCTTCAACTTGGCTTTGAAACAAACATCAACTTAAACTTGGCTTTGAAACAAACATCAGCTTCAACTTGGCTTCGAAACAAACACAGCTTCGACTTGGCTTCAAAACAAACATCACTTCAATTTAGCTTCAAAACAAACATCAGCTTCAACTTGGCTTCGAAACAAACACCAGCTTCGACTTGGCTTCAAAAAACATCAGCTTCAACTTGGCTTTGAAACAAACATCAGCTTCAACTTGGCTTTGAAACAAATCAGCTTCAACTTGGCTTTGAAACAAACATCAGCTTCAACTTGGCTTCAAAACAAACATCAGCTTCAACTTGGCTTTGAAACAAACATCAGCTTCAACTTGGCTTTGAAACAAACATCAGCTTCAACTTGGCTTCGAAACAAACACCAGCTTCGACTTGGCTTCAAAACAAACATCAGCTTCAACTTGCTTCAAACAAACATCAGCTTAACTTGGCTTCGAAACAACACCAGTTCGATTGGCTTCAAACAACATCAGCTTCAACTTGGCTTTGAAACAAACATCAGCTTCAACTTGGCTTCAAACAAACATCAGCTTCAACTTGGCTTCAAAACAAACATCAGCTTCAACTTGGCTTCGAAACAAACACCAGCTTTGACTTGGCTTCAAAACAAACATCAGCTTCAACTTGGCTTTGAAACAAACACCAGCTTCAACTTGGCTTCGAAACAAACATCAGCTTCAACTTGGCTTCGAAACAAACACCAGCTTCGACTTGGCTTCAAAACAAACATCAGCTTCAACTTGGCTTCAAAACAAACATCAGCTCAACTTGGCTTCGAAACAAACACCAGCTTCGACTTGGCTTCAAAACAAACATCAGCTTCAACTTGGCTTTGAAACAAACATCAGCTTCAACTTGGCTTTGAAACAAACATCAGCTTCAACTTGGCTTTGAAACAAACATCAGCTTCAACTTGGCTTCAAAACAAACATCAGCTTCAACTTGGCTTTGAAACAAACATCAGCTTCAACTTGGCTTCAAACAAACATCAGCTTCAACTTGGCTTTGAAACAAATTCCGGCCTCAATGCTTTCGTCAATAAAAATATTGACAGCTAAAATACTCGCATTTATTTTCACATATAGCCATTCTGAGTTGTTTCGTACATTACAAATTAATATTGATATGGAAAACAATCTGAAGTAATTGAGTTGAGTGTTATGATAACTTGATTATGTTAGATTAACGCAAAATATTACAAACAATTGTACAATAAAACATTTTCCAATTAATTTTAGTGCATAAATTAATATAAATAACCACAATATAATATTTTTTCAAGCATAAAACAACTAAAAGAAAATATTTAAACTTCGATTCGGCTTTGATAATATTGCTTATATTCAATTCTAGTTAACTTCGAATTGAAAAAGTAGACTTCGCACACCCCTATTACCGTATTGGCCCGAAAATAGGCCGCACCCTAAATTTTCGACAACTTTTAGAGAAAAAACAATATTCCCACTTAAATATGATCAGTGTATTAAATCATTTGAAAATAGAAATTGTTTAGTGGTAGGTGCTTACACTTAAAATTAGGTTACTTAAATAAAGTCACTTTCATAGAAAAAAACTCACAATATTTACACTTAAAATGATGTCACTTGGAAATAAAAAAGTAAGTTATTCATACTCAAAATTAAATCGCATGGAGAAAAAAAGGTAAGTTGTTCACACTTAATTCCCTGGCTAAAACTCACTTTTTTTTAAACATGATCCATCATGTTGCACTTCCGAACTTAATACACGCAGTAAATTATTGTTCTCACTGTAGAATAAATGTTGACCATTTAATACGTATACTAAGTTATTGTTCTCACATTAAAATAAATGTTGACCAACATACTGAAACAAAATCTCACTAGAAATATTTAAGCTCACTTTAGCAAAAGTGTACATTTCCGATAGAATGCGCTGAAAAAATAATTTTATTTTGCAGCCATTATGGCTAAAATATTGTACACACAAATAAGATAGTAATTCTTCATATATTTTTAAATATAACTTTGCCAACTGTCATGGTTCATCTATTTTTGCCAACTATCAAGGTACATTTATTTTTCAATAGAGGTAGCGAGATATCTCGATTTAACAACATGCATATCCTACAGGTACAACATTGAATGTGTATTATCTAAGAGTGCGATTATAGGCCGCATTAGAGTTTTATTTTCTGACCAATACAGTATTTGCTGTTATTTGCTAAATACCGGTATTTCGTTTCAATTAACCACCCTCTTTGGTGAGTGTAAAAGACTTGTATATTCGATGGTTGTTTATTATACCTTTTTAAATTATTTAGTTTTTTGCTGTGCTATGGAGTTGAATAAGACTGTTCTTATATGAAGCAGGATTCTTGGGAAAAATAATGAAATGTTCAAGAACCAAAATAGAGGATTAGAAAATCAAGCTTGAACTCAAGAATCAGAATCAAGAAAAACAGGTATTGCGACATCTCTAATTTTAAGTTAGGTCGACTCGACTATTTTACAAATCCAAATCTCCACTTTACCTTCAAATCTGCATTTTGGAAAAACAAGAGGGAATATAAATATAATGGAATAATAGAAAATGAAACTAAATGTTAACATTCTTTCTTATAATGCATTCACACATTCAGAGGTGTTAAATTACTGGTCTGGGGACTAGTTATTATGTTCATATTATAAGTTTTGTTGTTTCTGAAACACTAATGAGCAGTATTAAAACTGTATAGCTAATTTCACTTGATATTTTTTTTTTAAGATATTGAGTCTTGAATTTGATAATTCTTTGAATCCTTAAATCTCAAATATAATTAAGAAATTGAGGTATTCGAGGGTTCAAGTGTCCCATGCCTAATTTTATTTCAAAATCGTAAATGTTATGCAAAATGGATCAACTATGTTAAAATTACATAGATTTATCCACATTTTTGTCATGTGCATTATAAGAGAAAAAGAAAGGATTTTTTTTTATAAAGTTTTGGCAATTTTTGAAAATTTGGACACATTTGGTTTAGATACAATTAAAATGGCATTAACTCTCTAATGAGAATGGAGTTTTAAAATAGATCAATTAACTTAGTATTTGATTTAAATAATATTTGAAACCTATTCATTATTGAATATTTTATTCAATTTTTTCCTTGAATTATGAAATTTGATTGATAATAAAAATTGAAAATATTATATTTGTTAATGCTTTGAGTGGTTTGTAAAGCATAGCAGCAGGGGAAATGTCACCTAGTCACAAGACAGTTCTGGGAACTATCACCAATTCACACAATGTCTCACCAAGAGCCTCCTTGGTGTTGCCATACAGTAGCAGTTCTCGGAAGTGTCCGGTCAGTTCCTCCTCACTCTTGACGGGTCCTGAGGGCGTGTTGGTGATTGTTTCCTCCGCGTCATGGCTGCCATGGTTGGACGTGTTTGACTCCCTCCTCTCCGACAAAAGAAGCTCTGCTATGTCCTGACCCACAATGCTCTGGAAAAGTTGGACATCAACGCAATGCACACTCAACACCGACAAGTTGTAGATTAAGCTCTAGATGTAGGTCCCTGTCTGTGCTCACCCCATTCTGCTTGAGAAGAACCACCAGCAGTCTCCAGAGCAAAATGACAGAGTCCCGGTCAAACAGTCCGGGCTCCTTCTCTGCACTCTTTATCTTGCGGGTACAGAAGTTGATCAGGTAGTTTTTGGAGCTCGACGCCCTGAGAACAACAATTTGATGAACAAAGATAAAACTAGAATATTGTAGATATATTACTACGGTCAAACTTTACCGTATAGACCCAAAAATGGGCTGCACATTTCCCCCCAAAACAGCCTCAATAAAACCTTAGTAAGGCCTATATGATAGAAAGAAAGTAGTGATACTCCTCTCAAGGAACCTTCCCAGTGGGTTCCACTTGGCTTCTCCTACTAAACCCTGATCTTCTAACCAAGTGGTGTACCCCAGGAGTCTTAGTAGCCTGATGGAGGTTGGGTGGAGCCCAAAGGGGTCTGAGTAGCCCAAGGAACCTGGTCTGGAGCACACGAGATACAGGAAACTGGCCAGCAAGCTTGGAACAGGGTCTGGCTGGAGTGTGAGGGTTGATAGACTGGCCAGCAAGCTTGGAACAGGGTCTGGCCGGGAGTGTGAGGGTTGATAGACTGGCCAACAAGCTTGGAACAGGGTCTGGCTGGGAGTGTGAGGGTTGATAGACTGGTCAACAAGCTTGGAACAGGGTCTGGCGGAGTGTGAGGGTTGATAGACTGGTCAACAAGCTTGGAACAGGGTCTGGCTGGGAGTGTGAGGGTTGATAGACTGGCCACAAGCTTGGAACAGGGTCTGGCTGGGAGTGTGAGGGTTGATAGACTGGCAACAAGCTTGGAACAGGGTCTGCTGGGAGTGTGAGGGTTGATAGACTGGCAACAAGCTTGGAACATGGTCTGTGAGTGTGAGGTTGATAGACTGGTCAACAAGCTTGGAACAGGGTCTGGCTGGAGTGTGAGGGTTGATAGACTGGCCAGCAAGCTTGGAACAGGGTCTGGTGAGTGTGAGGGTTGATAGACTGGTCACAAGCTTGGAACAGGGTCTGGCCGGGAGTGTGAGGGTTGATAGACTGGTCAACAAGCTTGGAACAGGGTCTGGCTGGGAGTGAGAGGGTTGATAGACTGGTCAACAAGCTTGGAACAGGGTCTGGCCGGGAGTGTGAGGGTTGATAAACTGGTCAACAAGCTTGGAACAGGGTCTGGCCGGGAGTGTGAGGGTTGATAGACTGGCCAGCAAGCTTGGAACAGGGTCTGGCCGGGAGTGTGAGGGTTGATAGACTGGTCAACAAGCTTGGAACAGGGTCTGGCGGGAGTGTGAGGGTTGATAGACTGGTCAACAAGCTTGGAACAGGGTCTGGCTGAGTGTGAGGGTTGATAGACTGGTCAACAAGCTTGGAACAGGGTCTGGCCGGGAGTGTGAGGGTTGATAGACTGGTCAACAAGCTTGGAACAGGGTCTGGCTGGGAGTGTGAGGGTTGATAGACTGGTCAACAAGCTTGGAACAGGGTTGCTGTGAGTGTGAGGGTTGATAGACTGGTCAACAAGCTTGAAACAGGGTCTGGCCGGGAGTGTGAGGGTTGATAGACTGGTCAACAAGCTTGGAACAGGGTCTGGCTGGAGTGTGAGGGTTGATAGACTGGTCAACAAGCTTGGAACAGGGTCTGGCCGGGGGTGTGAGGGTTGATAGACGGTCAACAAGCTTGGAACAGGGTCTGGCTTGGAGTGTGAGGGTTGATAGACTGGTCAACAAGCTTGGAACAGGGTCTGGTGGAGTGTGAGGGTTGATAGACTGGTCAACAAGCTTGGAACAGGGTCTGGCCGGGAGTGTGAGGGGTTTATAGACTGGTCAACAAGCTTGGAACAGGGTCTGGCTGGAGTGTGAGGTTGATAGACTGGCCACAAGCTTGGAACAGGGTCTGGCTGGGAGTGTGAGGGTTGATAGACTGGCAGCAAGCTTGGAACAGGGTCTGGCTGGGAGTGTGAGGGTTGATAGACTGGCCACAAGCTTGGAACAGGGTCTGGCTGGGAGTGTGAGGGTTGATAGACTGGCCAGCAAGCTTGGAACATGGTCTGTGAGTGTGAGAGTTGATAGACTGGTCAACAAGCTTGGAACAGGGTCTGGCTGGGAGTGTGAGGGTTGATAGACTGGCCAGCAAGCTTGGAACAGGGTCTGGCTGGGAGTGTTAGGGTTGATAGACTGGCCAGCAAGCTTGGAACAGGGTCTGGCCGGGAGTGTGAGGGTTGATAGACTGGTCAACAAGCTTGGAACAGGGTCTGGCTGGGAGTGTGAGGGTTGATAGACTGGTCAACAAGCTTGGAACAGGGTCTGGCCGGGAGTGTCAGGGTTGATAGACTGGTCAACAAGCTTGGAACAGGTCTGGCCGGGAGTGTGAGGGTTGATAGACTGGCCAGCAAGCTTGGAACAGGGTCTGGCCGGGAGTGTGAGGTTGATAGACTGGTCAACAAGCTTGGAACAGGGTCTGGCCGGAGTGTGAGGGTTGATAGACTGGTCAACAAGCTTGGAACAGGGTCTGGCTGGGAGTGTGAGGGTTGATAGACTGGTCAACAAGCTTGGAACAGGGTCTGGCTGGGAGTGTGAGGGTTGATAGACTGGCCAGCAAGCTTGGAACAGGGTCTGGCCGGGAGTGTGAGGGTTGATAGACTGGTCAACAAGCTTGGAACAGGGTCTGGCTGGGAGTGAGAGGGTTGATAGACTGGTCAACAAGCTTGGAACAGGGTCTGGCGGGAGTGTGAGGGTTGATAGACTGGTCAACAAGCTTGGAACAGGGTCTGGCGGGAGTGTGAGGGTTGATAGACTGGCCACAAGCTTGGAACAGGGTCTGCGGAGTGTGAGGGTTGATAGACTGGTCAACAAGCTTGGAACAGGGTCTGGCTGGAGTGTGAGGGTTGATAGACTGGTCCAACAAGCTTGGAACAGGGTCTGGCTGGGAGTGTGAGGGTTGATAGACTGGTCAACAAGCTTGGAACAGGGTCTGGCGGGAGTGTGAGGGTTGATAGACTGGTCAACAAGCTTGGAACAGGGTCTGGCGGGAGTGTGAGGGTTGATAGACTGGTCAACAAGCTTGGAACAGGGTCTGGCCGGGAGTGTGAGGGTTGATAGACTGGTCAACAAGCTTGGAACAGGGTCTGGCGGGAGTGTGAGGGTTGATAGACTGGTCAACAAGCTTGGAACAGGGTTGGCGGAGTGTGAGGGTTGATAGACTGGTCAACAAGCTTGGAACAGGGTCTGGCGGGAGTGTGAGGGTTGATAGACTGGTCAACAAGCTTGGAACAGGGTCTGGCCGGGAGTGTGAGGGTTGATAGACTGGCACAAGCTTGGAACAGGGTCTGGCTGGGAGTGTGAGGGTTGATAGACTGGTCAACAAGCTTGGAACAGGGTCTGGCCGGGAGTGTGAGGGTTGATAGACTGGTCAACAAGCTTGGAACAGGGTCTGGCCGGGAGTGTGAGGGTTGATAGACTGGTCAACAAGCTTGGAACAGGGTCTGGCCGGGAGTGTGAGGGTTGATAGACTGGTCAACAAGCTTGGAACAGGGTCTGGCTGGGAGTGTGAGGGTTGATAGACTGGTCAACAAGCTTGGAACAGGGTCTGGCTGGGAGTGTGAGGGTTGATAGACTGGTCAACAAGCTTGGAACAGGGTCTGGCCGGAGTGTGAGGGTTGATAGACTGGTCAACAAGCTTGGAACAGGTCTGGCCGGGGTGGAGGGGTTGATAGACTGGTCAACAAGCTTGGAACAGGTCTGGCGGGAGTGTAGGTTGATAGACTGGTCAACAAGCTTGGAACAGGGTCTGGCCGGGAGTGGAGGGTTGATAGACTGGCACAAGCTTGGAACAGGGTCTGGCCGGAGTGTGAGGGTTGATAGACTGGTCAACAAGCTTGGAACAGGGTCTGGCCGGGAGTGTGAGGGTTGATAGACTGGTCAACAAGCTTGGAACAGGGTCTGGCTGGGAGTGTGAGGGTTGATAGACTGGTCAACAAGCTTGAACAGGTCTGGCTGGGAGTGTGAGGTTGATAGACTGGCCAGCAAGCTTGGAACAGGTCTGGCGGAGTGTGAGGGTTGATAGACTGGCAACAAGCTTGGAACAGGGTCTGGCTGGGAGTGGAGGGTTGATAGACTGGTCACAAGCTTGGAACAGGGTCTGGACGGATGTGAGGGTTGATAGACTGGTCAACAAGCTTGGAACAGGGTCTGGCGGGAGTGTGAGGGTTGATAGACTGGCAGCAAGCTTGGAACAGTGGCTGTGAGTGGAGGTTGATAGACTGGTCAACAAGCTTGGAACAGGGTCTGGCTGGGAGTGTGAGGGTTGATAGACTGGCACAAGCTTGGAACAGGGTCTGGCTGGGAGTGTAGGGTTGATAGACTGGTCAACAAGCTTGGAACAGGGTCTGGCTGGAGTGTGAGGGTTGATAGACTGGTCAACAAGCTTGGAACAGGTCTGGCCGGGAGTGTGAGGGTTGATAGACTGGTCAACAAGCTTGGAACAGGGTCTGGCGGGAGTGTGAGGGTTGATAGACTGGTCACAAGCTTGGAACAGGGTCTGGCCGGGAGTGTGAGGGTTGATAGACTGGTCAACAAGCTTGGAACAGGGTCTGGCCGGGAGTGTGAGGGTTGATAGACTGGTCAACAAGCTTGGAACAGGGTCTGGCCGGGAGTGTGAGGGTTGATAGACTGGTCAACAAGCTTGGAACAGGGTCTGGCGGGAGTGTGAGGGTTGATAGACTGGTCAACAAGCTTGGAACAGGGTCTGGCGGGAGTGTGAGGGTTGATAGACTGGTCAACAAGCTTGGAACAGGGTCTGGCCGGAGTGTGAGGGTTGATAGACTGGTCAACAAGCTTGGAACAGGGTCTGGCGGGAGTGTGAGGGTTGATAGACTGTCAACAAGCTTGGAACAGGGTCTGGCGGGAGTGTGAGGGTTGATAGACTGGTCAACAAGCTTGGAACAGGGTCTGGCTGGAGTGTGAGGGTTGATAGACTGGTCAACAAGCTTGGAACAGGTCTGCTGGGTGTGAGGGTTGATAGACTGGTCAACAAGCTTGGAACAGGGTCTGGCGGGAGTGTGAGGGTTGTAGACGTCAAACTTGAGCTGGCCGGAGGGGATAGACTGTCACAGTTGGAACTACAGGTCTGGCTGGAGTAGGGTTGATAGACTGCAGCAAGCTTGGAACAGGTCTGTGGAGTGAGGTTATGCAACTGACCTGGCCAGCAAGCTGGAACAGGTCTGTGAGTGTGAGAGTTGATAGACTGGTCAACAAGCTTGGAACAGGGTCTGGTGGGAGTGTAGGGTTGATAGACTGGCCAGCAAGCTTGGAACAGGTCTGGCTGGGAGTGTGAGGGTTGATAGACTGGCCAGCAAGCTTGGAACAGGGTCTGGCTGGAGTGTGAGGGTTGATAGACTGGTCAACAAGCTTGGAAAAGGGTCTGGCTGGGAGTGTTAGGGTTGATAGACTGGTCAACAAGCTTGGAACAGGGTCTGGCTGTGAGTGTAGGGTTGATAGACTGGCAGCAGCTTGAACATGTCTGGCCGGGAGTGTGAGGTTGATAGACATGTCAACAAGCTTGGAACAGGTCTGGCTGGAGTGTTAGGGTTGATAGACTGGTCAACAAGCTTGGAACAGGGTCTGGCTGTGAGTGTGAGGTTGAAGACTGGCCAGCAAGTTTGGAACATGTCTGCGGGATGTGAGGTTGATAGACTGTCAACAAGTTGGAACAGGTCTGGCTGGGAGTGTTAGGGTTGATAGACTGGTCAACAAGCTTGGAACAGGTCTGGCCGGAGTGTGAGGGTTGATAGACTGGTCAACAAGCTTGGAACAGGGTCTGGCCGGAGTGTGAGGTTATAGACTGGTCAACAAGCTTGGAACAGGGTCTAGTGAGTGGAGAGTTGATAGACTGGTCAACAAGCTTGTAACATGGTCTGGCTGGGAGTGTGAGGGTTGATAGACTGGTCAACAATTCTGGAACAGGGTCTGCGATCCAAACACGGTGAATATTATTATTATTATTATTAGCACCGCGTCTTACTACCGTTCGGGTTATACGCACTTACGCTAATGTGTAATGCTAGGTGATTGTGAGATGAAATGAAGGACCTACAGTTTAACGTGGAATCCGAACCACGGTGGAGGCTGGCATTCCCACAATCAAAGTTGGGTTAATACACGTCTTGTCAGAGGTGAAGAAGGTTGGTAATCAGCTAAATTTGACCGAGGATTGAACCCATTCCACAGTTAATCAGGCAGTCACCACCCCAATCCTTTCAACTGTGATGTTTACTACTCAACAAAAAGACAAGCTGTCGCCGATATGCTCTCCAAGGAGTTGTGCTTGTTTGAGCCACAATCTCAGGGTGTTATATAATTACGTCCAAAATCAAGGACAAGGCTAAAATCCTTGTCAAGTATAATTTTTCTGGGTTACTGTATGAAAAATTAATTACAGTAATTTGTGATTTTTTACTTAGTTTATCTATTACTGTAGATATAGTAAAAAATAAAATTTCTTCCGATATTAAAGAAAAATGGCAATTTCTTATTTTTTCAGTAACATAGTTTTTCGTCGCTACATACACTAATTATTTAAATATAGGTATAAGGAAGTTAGGATTAAAATAATGCACCACAATCTGTCTGTAATAAGATAGAAAAACCAAGTGAAAACCTCACTTTTTGCTATGGGATAGGCTGTTAAAAAATGAAATATCTTTTTTTAAGGTGCCAAGTTATGGAAAATTGCAATATGTTAGGTTTTATTTCTATAACAGAATATACATACTGTACGCCTACCTAACTTTATAAATAGGCATACTTGAAATTTTGAACAAGACCATGCATTCTAACATCTAAAAAAAACTGAACTAAAAAAACTTGTAAGCCATGTTTCCATTCAAAATAATTAATTTTATTATTATTATTATTAGTTATTTATTTATTATTATTATTATTATTATGCTATTATTTGACCAAAGTAAGGCATTTGATTTATGTCAGCATAATATTATTCTCTCTAAACTTGGTAATTTTGGACTTTTCAGCATGGAAGATCATTCATTATTAAAATTGATTCACAACCTCTAATACATTTTTAGCACCCTGTGGCATACTCAGGTCTAATTTAGGTCTCTTCTCTTTAATGTTTATTGATGACATTGGTAAATATTTGAACTCTTCTAGTTATTTACTCTTTGCTGATGATGTAAAATTATTTAAAACTATCAAATCAATTGCAGATTGTATAGATTTACAAAATGATGTAAATGGTATTTTACAATGGTCTTTGGAAAATGGAATGTCTATCAATAAATCTAAGACCAAATCTATAACTTTTACTAGGAAAACTAATCCTTTCTTTTTTACTTATAAATTGGGCAGTGATAACATAGTTCGTACACTTTGTATTAATGATCTTGGTGTCCTCCTGGATAACAAACTTTATTTCCACTATCATGTTGACCATGTCAATTCCCAGTCATTGAAATTACTTGGGCTTATTAAATTTATTACGTCATCATTTAAGAAAGTTGACTGTTTTTTATGTCTGTATTACGCCCTGGTTAGATCTAAGTTAGAATACGCTACTGTTGCTTGGAATTCCTTTACCTTAACTGACTCTCTTAGGTTAGAAAACGTTAAAAGAAAATTTGTTGCTGCATGCTATGATAAATGCTTTAGTAACCGGATTTATTATGATTATGACAGAATTCGAAACCTATTAGGGCTCCAAACTCTCTTCTCGCGTAGACTTTATTTTGATGCCCTTTTTGTTTTTAATATATTCAATAACAAAATTTCTTGCAAATTTGCCCTTGATGAGGTAGGCGTTCATATCCCTTCTCGGGCTTCTCGTAATCCTAAATTGTTTTTTCTCGAAAGCTCTTATAAGATGAGCCCTATAGGTTGTTGTATCCATAGCGCCAGTTCTAGATTTGTCGAATTCGACTTTTATCATAAAAGGAAAACTAAACTCAGAGAGTTATTTAAGGTTATCCCATATCAATAATTTATCATGTAGAGGTTTTGCCTATATTATTTAAACTTACAATATTCTGATCTATTTTTTGCATAATGTTACTGCTTACTATTTAGTTATGTTTTTAATGTTACTTTTTATTCTTCTATTATTATTATTATTAACTACTTTTTTTATCTTGTAACTATTCATCAGTATATAACATTATTTATCCATTTTTAGTCATCATTTTTTCGTGTGTAAATATATGTATTTGTAAGGTATGTACGTGTGTACTTTTCAGTGCTGGCCTGTTATAGGTCTTACCACTGTTGGCCAGCACTAGAATAAAGGAAATTGAAATTGAAATAATTATTATTATATGATTATAAAACATCTAGAACAAAGATTTTTCTTTTTTGTTGTTACATTGAGCACACAGGTTATACCAGCTTAACCTGGTTGGGTAGAGCTCCAGATCATAACAACATTGCAGGTAACTAAACTTTGTAAACAGATATTTACTTTCTCTCGATACCTCGGAGCGAAAGTTTTGTGAGCGTCAAAATGATAAACGTCGACATTTTATAACCCTGAAACAAAAAGTGGTTTTCAAATGCCGTCCGACTATTTGTACCATAGCTTGGGCTAGAGCCAAAACCATTTTACCGATTGGGCTAAAACTTTGTATCTGGGGTTTCTATAAGGTCCCCTCAAGGGGTTTTTGGAATTAGATATCAAACCCTAGATTTAAGGGTAGTTTATTGAAAGACAAAAAGAGAATACATTTACTCGAAATACGTTCTAATGATTTTGATTAAATTTTATATCTAAACACAGTTTATCATTATAAACAAGATGGAAATTTTCATTTTCTCATAAACATGACTTTGAGGGTAATTTACATGGGGAAATTTTCATCATTTCTTCAAAATTATTTGAGACACGTAGTAAATTATCATTGTAAAGTTGTAGTACTATTAAAGGTAAAAAATCTTTATTTAAAATAAATGTTTATAAAACCAGTAAGTTCTGGGCTATAAACAAATATATATACTTTTTAACCTTCTAACCTCACGTGGGGTAAATATGACCCCAGCAGTGGAATTTTGTTTATACCTATTTGAGGGTTGGTACTACTGTTCCCTCACTTAATGTACCTTTCTTTTATTGTATGATTCTCAAGGTGACATTGATTTCAGTTAGAATCGTGCTTTTGTACCGTTTTATGGTCCGGTTTTCTATACTGGGGTCATATTTACCCCACGCATGTGTTTGTGTAATGCAGTCTCATTTTTTTTTTGTCTGAATTTTTTCTGGTTTAATTTTATTTATTGACTGCTAATATTATTTTTAGTTATTTAATTCTCCATTTCCGTGTGATTTAACAAATTATTATGTCTTATGAAAGAGAACAGCAATGTATACATGAACTTATCGACGATGTTTTAGGTCAAAACTCTGATGAAGAGGAAGATTTAGGAGGCAGTAGTTGAGAAACAGAACATTATTTAGAAGTTAGGGAATCAAATAGTGAATCTAATCAGAGTGCTGACAAGTCAGAAGGTAGTACAGAAGGAACTGTTGATGATTTACAATTTTTTATGGGCAGGGATGGGCAATCGTGGATAAATAAACCTTGCAGACAAGCGGCTCGAGTTACTGCAAGAAATATAATTCCACCAATACATGCTCCAGGCGTTCTAAATTTAGGTAAGAGTGCAAAAACACCCATAGAAAGTTGGGGTTTATTTTTTACTGACGAGTTATTGCAAAAAATAGTTGATTACACCAACATAAAAATTAGTAATCTAGAGATAACTACCAACGAGATAGGGATGCTGTGAACAAATATAATTGAGGTAAAAGCTGTAATTGGTCTATTATATCTAGCTGGAATGAAGAAAATGTCCCATACTAATATGAGAGATCTATGGGCAACAGATGGTCTGGGCTTTCAACTTTTTAGATGTGTCATGTCTCTATCTCGATTTGAATTTTTAATCTCTGCATTACGATTTGATAATTTGCATAACTGAGAGGAAAGGAAAAGGATTGACCGCCTTGCTCCAGTTAGAGAATTGATAGAAAATTTCAAAGATATTACTCAGCAGGTGTAATGATAACTATTGATAAAAAGCTTGAGAGCTTTAGGGTAGATGTCCATTCAAACAGTATATACAAAACAAGCCTGCAAAATATGGGATCAAAGTGTTTGTGTTGGTTGATTCAAAAATGTATTACACCTACAACCTGGAAGTTTATGTAGGTCAACAGCATGAGGGTTCTTACAAGTGTTCAAATTTTGGCAAATATGTTGTTATGCGTTTGGTTGAACCAATAAAAAATTCCAATAGAAATATAACCACTGATAACTGGTTTACCAGCGTGCCTTTGGCTGAAGAGCTCCTAAAGAAGAAGCTAACGATTGTAGGGACTATAAGGAAAAATAAGCGGGAGATTCCTCAAGAATTCCTTGCTAAGCGCCAAGTCTACTCCAATATTTTTGGGTTTGATGATAATAGAAATACATTAGTATCCTACTGCCCCAAAAAAGGAAAACTTGTCCTTCTCCTTTCAACTATGCATGATGGCAATAACATTGATCAATCCCAAGAGAAAAACAAAAGCCTGAAATAATAATGTGTTCTAATGACACGAAGGGAGGTGTGGATACAGTGGACCAGCTGTCTTCATTGTATTCTGTTTCTAGGAAAACTCGTCGTTGGCCTCTTGTATTGTTCTATTCATTCCTAAATAAAGCTGCCATAAATTTCCAAGTAATTGTTGCTTCAAATAATAAATTTGAAATGCGAATTGTGAGAAGAAAGTTTCTTCAAGAGCTTGGAATAAGCCTTGTTACACCCCACATGAAAGTCCAAGCAACATCCACTCGTCTTCCAAGAGAGTTGCTGTTGACAATCAAGTGATATTTTCCATCCAAAGAAGTAGAAGAACCGCCAAAAGAGAAATGTTCTCGTGGAAGATGAAGTGTGCCCAAGAGCAAAAGACAAAAAAACAAATTTTTCATGCGAAAAGTGTTACAAACTTGTATGCAAGGAACACATGAAAGTTTTGTGTAAGGCCTGTGTAACAGAAGACGTGGAGTGAAACCAAAATTTAAGATAATTTTCTTTTTTTGAAAAAATAAATACAAATAAGTGACTAATGTGGGAGCTAAAAAAAATTATCCGCCTCGGTGGCGTAGTTGGCTAACGCGCTTGTCGTGTTGAGCTCGACTGCTGAGGACGGGGAGATCGAAGTTCGAATCTCAGTCAGGTGAACTGGGGGTGGTTTTTCCTAAACGGTTTTCCACTCTCTCTCTACGCAAATGCGGGTTCACTTCCTCTAATTCAACCTTCCCAATTCCTAATCCATTAGCGTAATTAGTACTTAAAGCTATAACCCGAACGGGTAGTAAGACGCGGTGCTATTATTATTATTATTATTATTATTATTATTATTAAAAATTGATTTAATATAATAAGTATTTTAATCAAAATATAATATCTAATTACATTAAAATTATGTATATATTTTATTATTGTGCTTAAGTCATTTTTATAATTAATATTTTCATCTATGCTAGTAAATAATTTTTCAAAATCTTATATAATTAAATTCAAATTATGCTGGGGTCATAATGACCCCATGCGAGTATTAGTGCAAGAAAATCGCACGCGATTGTACCAGGGTTAATACAGGTTTTTGAAAATGAATTTGATTCTTATGATCTTTGGTTGACAAAGATGCTTCTCTTTTCTCAATTTTTCTGTTAGTGTGTTCCTAATTCCTAATGCCATAATAATAATAATAATTATTATTATTATTGGATTTTACAGACGTATTCACACAACTAGAGGTCATGTAACAACACTAAAATTAATTTACTCTTGTTAATGTGTACAAAGAGATCCATAATTTCTCAATAATTTTTTAACAACCCCTGTATATAAAAAACGCATGTTGTTACTATGCATAGTTTTGAGAAATGGGGTTGTTATATAGTAGGTGTCCAGCCTTGGGCTGCTACCTTACACCTTACAACCTCGATGTAATGTACCTGACTAATGGTCCTGGGAAGTCTCTCAACTCGTGTCTGGTGGCCTCCAGACCAGGTAATGCTTGCATGTCATGAATCTCAACAGTAGCGGACTGTCCATCTAGTGGGTAGTGGGGCATGACCCTGAGTAGCTGTCCTCTAGCAGTCAACACTCCTGGGACAACAAATATCATCAGACATGTGTCAACAGTTTTAATTATCATTTTTCAATTTTGTTTGTTATACTTTTTTTTTTTTTTTGTGAAAATGATTTCTATGATAGCAAATTCACCGTTTTCTAATTCTTTGGTAAGATTCGATATTTTGAATTCAGTCTTTTTAGTATTTAAAATATTTGTATTTTACATTAATTTCAAATACAAATGTACAGACTATGATTAAATGATCTTTAATTAAATATTATAGCCTAACAACATCCTAATTGGGTGTCCATCCATACAATTTCACCCAAGATAGTTCGTGTATACAAACTCTTACACAGACATTTTAATTATATTATGCTTATATTTACTTGTATAATATAATTTATCCCTAAAGTGAAAAATAAATAAGTTTGCTTTAAGGGACAGTACTACTTTCACAGAAATTGGTAGTACTGAGTTGATATTTCAAATATATTGGTAGATGTGTGGATTTATTAAATGACGATTCTTAAAGGACACTCAAATTCAATTTTTGAATTCAAAGGGAGAGTGAGTATAGGAACATGTATATATATATATATACCTTTGACATGAGCGGTTGAGAACTTGGCGGGTGTCAATTGCTGAGGCGTTGACGAGCCTGCCTCTCCAGCTCCTGACGAGTTAGTATGGTCCAGACCCCTGGGAAAATAGCACACAGAACTGTTTGTCACTCCACCAGCCATAATAAAAAACAGCCCCTCCTCAAGAAGAGTCACCAGATTATCTGGCTACCCACTTGTCTTGCAACATATGGACTTTTAAGAGATTTATGACACACTATTCACTATTGCTGTGTGCAGTTTCAAATCGAGTATTCAGCAGTTAATTATTAGAAATTATTTTAAATTTCTCCTCTAATAATTGAGAATATGTGTATATTTGTGAATAAAGAGGTGTTGTGTACATTAATATTGCTTTCAAATCTTGATAAAACTTTGGATTAAACATAGGATTGAGATTTTAAACATTTTTGTAAAGTTCTTTTAAAATAAACAATAAGCTTATTTAGGATGATTCCATTAACAAATTAATGTGGAGATATAATAAACTAAATATTATTTGCAACTCAATTTCTAAAGCTCTCTCATGATTATTTAAGGAGTTATTATAAAATACTTTTTTAAATACTCAAAAGACTAAAAACTACATAGAAACATTATCAATGGTGAAAATAACTACTCTCCTAAGCTCTAACAAACAAAAGACTACATAGAAACATTATCAATGGTGAAATAACTACTCTCCCAGGCTCAAACAAACAAAAGACTACATAGAAACATTATCAATGGTGAAAATAACTAGTCTCCCAGGCTCAAACAAACAAAAGACTACATAGAAACATTATCAATGGTGAAATAACTACTCACCCAGGCTTACTCTCCCAGGCTCAAACAAACAAAAGACTACATAGAAACATTATCAATGGTGAAAAAACTAGTCTCCCAGGCTCAAACAAACAAAAGACTACATAGAAACATTATCAATGGTGAAATAACTACTCTCCTAAGCTCAAACAAACAAAAGACTACATAGAAACATTATCAATGGTGAAAATAACTAGTCTCCCAGGCTCAAACAAACAAAAGACTACATAGAAACATTATCAATGGTGAAATAACTACTCTCCCAGGCTCAAACAAACAAAAGACTACATAGAAACATTATCAATGGTGAAAATAACTACTCTCCCGGGCTCTAACAAACAAAAGACTACAGAGAAACATTATCAATGGTGAAAATAACTAGTCTCCTAAGCTCTAACAAACAAAAGACTACATAGAAACATTATCAATGGTGAAAATAACTACTCTCCTAAGCTCTAACAAACAAAAGACTACATAGAAACATTATCAATGGTGAAAATAACTACTCTCCTAAGCTCTAACAAACAAAAGACTACATAGAAACATTATCAATGGTGAAAATAACTACTCTCCTAAGCTCAAAAAAACAAAAGACTACATAGAAACATTATCAATGGTGAAAATAACTTCTCTCCTAAGCTCTAACTAACAAAAGACCAAGGTATCTCTAAGAGCTACATAATACCGGCATGCAATGCATAGAGGCAGTCAAGTGCTGTCACATGTTTAAAACACAACACTAACAACAGTTTGTCAAGTGAAAAACTAGAGTCTTTGCTACAAGTACAAGTGAGAGTTATTAGTGACGAAAACCTCTCACCTCCTGGCATCATAATCTGCAAGAAGAGGCGAGGAACGGTAATAGTCGTTAGCTTGGTAGTGTGCCATCTTAAGATACCTGTCCGACAAGACAAGTTAATGTGGAGCATTGTCACATTTATGGAGAATATTATAAATCTGAACAGATCGAGGAAATAAAACCATAACAATGTGAAAAAGATAACAAACATGTTAATTAAGTAAGAGTTTGGTTAAAACAAGAGACAGCACCCAAGTCGCCGACTTGGCAGTAATAACACAATATTGGTCACAATTAGCTTATCTGGATAAACTCTTATAATTTGTGCCGAGCGACTCTTCACTCATCGCTATGGGACCGCGCGCAGCGCGGTTTGCCCGTTCCCCCTCCCCTTTTTTGCTGTGCGCGGTTGGCTGCGCACAGCGTCTTTGCGCCTCGCTCGTCGGGTTGCGTGGCTCATTCTACGAGGACTTGGTTTTTAGACTCCCGTCGATATGGGTCAGTGGTTCACGAGCGTTGGCTCTTGGTTCCGGGCGTGAGCAGAGCTGGATCGGGGATAGCGATACCATCATGCGCGGGGTTGGAGATGGGATTCTTTTCTATATACTGTTGTGTAACCGAACCGACCAAGGGGGCAATTCACAATCAGAGTTCTGAATAAAGACTGGTGTGACAACATCCTGAGTAAACTTTCTTTGTATAACACCTATACAACAACTTGTCGTATCGCGCCCCAACTCTGGTGCGCGAACCCCTAACATTGACACCGGTGACCACGAGGGCGGACACATTGTCTCCCACATCATTGGAAGGGTCCACGAGAGGTGTGGGCACAAATTGTATCTTTTATCAGTAGTTTACAGCACCAAAATAGGCCATCATAGAATCTAAATAGGAAAAGAGAAAAGTCTAGAGGAACAGGGGTGGTAAGATATCTGTTAGTCTAGAGCTACAGGCAGACATATGTTAGTCTGGAGCTACAGGCAGACATGATAGTCTGGAGCTACGGGCAGACATGATAGTCTGGAGCTACAGGCAGACATGTTAGTCTGGAGCTACAGGCAGACATGTTAGTCTAGAGCTACAGGCAGACATGATAGTCTGGAGCTACAGGCAGACATGTTAGTCTGGAGCTACATGCAGACATGATAGTCTGGAGCTACAGGCAGACATGATAATCTGGAGCTACAGGCAGACATGATAGTCTGGAGCTACAGGCAGACATGATAATCTGGGGCTACAGGCAGACATGATAATCTGGGGCTACAGGCAGACATGATAGTCTGGAGCTACAGGCAGACATGATAATCTGGGGCTACATGCAGACATGATAGTCTGGAGCTACATGCAGACATGATAGTCTGGAGCTACATGCAGACATGATAGTCTGGAGCTACAGGCAGACATGTTAGTTTGGAGCTACAGGCAGACATGATAGTCTGGAGCTACAGGCAGACATGATAGTCTGGAGCTACATGCAGACATGATAGTCTGGAGCTACATGCAGACATGATAGTCTGGAGCTACAGGCAGACATGTTAGTTTGGAGCTACAGGCAGACATGTTAGTCTGGAGCTACAGGCAGACATGTTAGTCTGGAGCTACAGGCAGACATGATAATCTGGAGCTACAGGCAGACATGTTAGTTTGGAGCTACAAGCAGACATGAAAGTCTGGAGCTACAGGCAGACATGATAGTCTGGAGCTACAGGCAGACATGTTAGTCTGGAGCTACAGGCAGACATGATAGTCTGGAGCTACAGGCAGACATGATAGTCTGGAGCTACAGGCAGACATGTTAGTCTGGAGCTACAGGCAGACATGTTAGTCTGGAGCTACAGGCAGACATGTTAGTCTGGAGCTACAGGCAGACATGATAGTCTGGAGCTACAGGCAGACATGATAGTCTGGAGCTACAGGCAGACATGTTAGTCTGGAGCTACAGGCAGACATGTTAGTCTGGAGCTACAGGCAGACATGTTAGTCTGGAGCTACAGGCAGACATGTTAGTCTGGAGCTACAGGCAGACATGTTAGTCTGGAGCTACAGGCAGACATGTTAGTTTGGAGCTACAGGCAGACATGATAGTCTGGAGCTACAGGCAGACGTGTTAGTTTGGAGCTACAAGCAGACATGATAGTCTGGAGCTACAAGCAGACATGATAGTCTGGAGCTACAGGCAGACATGATAGTCTGGAGCTACAGGCAGACATGATAGTCTGGAGCTACAGGCAGACATGTTAGTTTGGAGCGGATCCTAGCCTGACAAACAGTGGTTCTTTTCATTAAATGCTTTTCCTTTAATTTATAAATATTGTTTGCACACAACACATAAAAGTGTAAACTATAATATTCTAGTTGTTGAATATTGCTACCGTTTTTTGCACTGTGTCTAATGAACAGAGAGGTAAGTCTGATTATCTTAGCACTGTGGAAGTTAAGGGTTTTGGAGAGGAGATAACTCAATGTTCAACCACCCAGGGAGGGACACCTCTGACCTGTTCATTCCTTCAAGTTCACTGCTCGGTGGTGGTATAGTTGTGGAGACTCATCATGTAGTGTTTTGTTATTAAAATAACGTTTTCATTTTTTAACAGTGTACAATACCTGTTTGTGTGAAAAGTGTTATTTTATTTTCATCAAATAACCCTTCAACTATAATTACAATGCACTCTAAAAAAATAAAAATTACAGATGAAAACAGGGGATTTAATAACATGTGAGCTGAGTGCTTCGCTTTTATGAAAATTAATGGCTTACCAATGTGCTTAATTTGTCATTTGTGACTACAGAACAATAAATCAAGCAATGTTGATTGACATTTTCAAGGAAAACATTCACACTTTAGTAAGAAGTATCTAAGGATGATACAAATTGGGCAAAGTCTTCCTCAAGAACAACAAAAGCCAGATTTGTACTGTTGTAAATTGTTAAGGCGGGAAAATCTAACACAATTGGTGAGTTTCTTAAACAACGCATCTATTACGCTTCTGAAGTTCTTTTTAAAGATTTTCAAAATAAAGATAAAAAAGTTTAAAGACTTACCTCTCTCAGCTAGAAGTGTGAAAGATCGAATTTAGAGTATGGTAGACCTACAGAGTTTTTATCGCTCGCTATTGATGAACCTACTGATTTTAGTGACATTTTGCAGTGTTATGTGATGGCAAAATATATAACACCGTCAGGTATTCAAGAATAACTCATTAAAATAATATGTATGAAAAAAGTGCATTGAGCAAAAACATTTAGTAATGAATAAAATGATAAAGTATTAGGAAAATGGTAGAGCACAAATAAAAGAAAAGACACCAACACATATTTACACACACTTCAGTAGTAGTTACTACTACTTCCTGAGGAAGGATATTTACACACACTTCAGTAGTAGTTACTACTACTTCCTGAGGAAGGATATTTACACACACTTCAGTAGTAGTTACTACTACTTCCTGAGGAAGGATATTTACACACACTTCAGTAGTAGTTACTACTACTTCCTGAGGAAGGATATTTACACACACTTCAGTAGTAGTTACTACTACTTCCTGAGGAAGGATATTTACACACACTTCAGTAGTAGTTACTACTACTTCCTGAGGAAGGATATTTACACACACTTCAGTAGTAGTTACTACTACTTCCTGAGGAAGGATATTTACACACACTTCAGTAGTAGTTACTACTACTTCCTGAGGAAGGATATTTACACACACTTCAGTAGTAGTTACTACTACTTCCTGAGGAAGGTGCTATAATAGCATCGAAATATTGAAGTGTGTGTAAATATGTGTTGGTGTCTTTTCTTTTATTTGTGTTCTACAATTTTCCTAATACTTTATCATTTTATTCATTACTAAAAGAATAACTCATTGAATTACTACCACTGAAATTACAAAATAGAGGAGAAGACATTTTAGAAAGTCTCATAAACTGTTAAGGAACAGAAATATTGACACCAATCGTATGGTATCCATTGTGACGAATGGAGCGCCCTCTGATTGGAAAAAACAAAGGCTTTGTTAAACTGTTTCTTATGAAATGAATCAATTTCATTGCATTGTGCATCAAGAAGCTTTGATTGCAAAATCTCTTGGAATAATATAATGAACGTTGTTGTTCCCTTAGTTAATTTTATTCGAGCAAAGGTGTTAAATCACTGAAAATTTTCTGAACTGCTACAAGAAATGGATAGCTAATATACAGATTTACAGCAATGAGATGGTATAGTAGAGTACATAAATACCATTCTCTTATAGAGTAGGCAAGACACTGTCACAGGTTTGGTACTAAAACCATTCTCAGAGTGTTTGGAAGAAATAATAGTTTTTATAACTATCAAGGATTATAGCAGATAACACACAAAATGTCTCAAAATTTAGATTTTCATAAACTGAATCTAAAGTTGCAAGGAACAGGAAATAATGAATTTCAGCTATTATAAGAAGTTCTTATTCTTGAGCAAAGCTAGAATTGTTCTCTGAAGATATTTTTCAAAGATGAATTTGTGTATTTTGAAAATATGAGAAATTTTAAATCAAAATTAAGTTGTGAAAATGAAAAAACAAACTGTAAAGTGTTCAGTGATAAAATAACCAATATTTTAAGGTCATACAAAGGAATATTTCAATACTTCAGGAATTATCTGGAGACGTTGAAATTTCTATTACACCCATTCGAATGCAATTTGAAAGCCTTTCCTGGAATACAGATTTCAGAACTACAATTGGAGATTTTGTAAATAAAACTATATGGTCTGCCAAACCATAAGAAATGGTTAGACAAGTTAAAACTAGGGCTGTCAAACTCAATATCCTCGATTCTTACTGGTATCGAAAGAATTGAGAATTGATCTTATTATTACAATTCTTAGTTTTCAATAAAAATGGCAAATAAACAAACCGGCAACATTTATAAAGGGTGATAATCAATCATCTCTCATATTAGTTCAGTTGCCGTTTCACTTAAATGCTGGCAAATTGTAAATATACCATAATGGCCCCCAACATTTTGAGGTGATCTACATGAAAAATAAATGGTCTCGATTATAATATAACCTGATTATGACAAAACAAGAGGTAAAAACTTTGACACACTTTTTTTTAAAGTAAGAGTTGAGTGACACTGTCAGATTCTACACAAACAATTGATATATAATATGAAGACTAGGGATGGCAATTTTCCGTAGTATATTGATATATCTATCGTTAATCGATATACCACAACGCGTTATATCGAGAGTTATATTTTGATCAAATTAAGATGGTCGCTCTCTTGTAATTATATTCTTTGTCACTTTCAATTTCTAATGTTTCATTTAGCTCGCTGAATAATACATGTTTAGTAAAAATAGAACAAAAATCGACATAGTTAATAAAATGGAGCAAAAAGATTTAATTTATTTTAATTCAATAGATTATCGATAAATCGTTGCCAAAACACTTCCTCACTAATTTCATGGCGGGTTAATGTGCGTAGGATCAGTTATGGTGGACGACTTGACATTTTCTTAACGTGTGAAATGTGCTCTTCTTTCCGTTATAAAATCTGCAATTTATTGGATTAATTTTGAGTTTATTTGAATTTTTCATTTTGAAGACATTTGTGTGGTTAGTAAATATCTGTAAGATTTTGAGATTAAAGTTTCAAGCGACCATGAGTTGTAATAGTCGAGACAAAGTTTCGCATTGAGGGGGAGTAGGGTATCGGACACGAGAGATTTTATACGCAATATTGCTTGGAAAAATAATGAAAAAGGAAATATTCTAGAATTGGAATCAAGAATTGAGGCTGAACTTCAGAATTAAAATCGAGAAAAACAGGTATTGTGACATCTCTAGTAAAACAAACCTTATATCCACGGAGAATATGCCCCAATATATTATGCAGACTCCCAAAAACTTTCTTTGGCTTATTGACACTTTTTGGTTCAACATATCATTGTGAACAATGTTTCTATACTAAGCAGTACATTAAAAATAAGTTTTAAACAGGCAATCAGATGAAAGTTTGAAACATTAGTAAAATTAAAAAACACCAAATACACTCCAAACTTGTAAAAGCTAGCTGAAGAAATTCAAGTTTAAAAGTCACACTAAAGGTTTACATATAAAGTATTTACTTTATACCTGTAATTAAATGTGTGAAAGAATGTTCCAAGTTGAGATATCGTGCTTGGTTTATATATAGTATGAAAATATATTTGTGGCTCCCAACATTTACATTTTTACTAATTTGGCCGTTTTGATAAAATAAAAACAGATCTGTTAGTCTAAAGGAAAAGGAGGTAAAAGATGTTAGTCTAGAGTAACAGGGGTAACATATTTGTTAGGTAACACTCCCGGTAGTTTGGAGGAGGGGTGGAAATGTTTCAACTGACAAACAAGCGCTCATACACATCGAGTTCCCCAACTGACCTTTCCTCGTTGGCAGAACTGCGTCCTGAGTGCACAGAGCCCCGATCTTCTGTGTAGCTCCCTTGGGCCACAGCTTGGGGACTCAAGTACTTGGCGTAATAGTCGGCATACAGGACAGGGTTGGCTCGACGTAGATCCTCCAGATACTTGAGGTCATAGCCATAGTATGCGCTGTACGGGTAGCCCTGTACCTGACGCCCATAGTAGTTGTAACCTGTGACAAGTCCCACCCAAACGTTTTCTATCAACTAATATACATTTATGTTTCAGTGACAGCAAAGAATATAGACATGCTGGTGCAGTAGTCATCAATAGGAAATGAATAGCCAGAAAATTGCATCAAAATGAGTGATGGGTAACTGATAGCTGGAAGAAAGAATATCTGCACAATAAAGTAATAACATTATGGCATCTAACAGTAGGAAGCGAAGGCGGAGCAACCACTTTATCGGACTGTTCATTTTAAATATATTGAATTCGATATTAAAGTGTATTGTATTTTAATTTCCATCTAAAATCTAAATAAATTAGGGATCTGTAAGCTTGGGTATTTCATTCAAGTCGAACTCAAGTAGCGTATCTCTAAAAGCTTCCGAGTTTGAATACATTCATAATTTTAAAATGTTAGAGTATATATTTGTTTGTTTTAAATGTAAATAGGTCTCACATCTTTAAGAGTTCAGATTGAAGAAATATATTAAAATAAATGTTCTTAAAAGATGAATGACACTCATTTTTATAAATAATAAATAATTTTGAAAAAATAAGTTAAATAATGGAAATATTGGTTTTAAAATTATAAATAACACTTATAAACATAATTTAAAAATAAGAACAACACTCAAATAAAAATCTTATAAAAATATAATTAAAATGGTTTCAACATTCATGTCATTAAGGACATTAAAATTACACTAACCATTACAAAAATAGGTTAATAAAATGAATATTTGCATGATGTGTTGGAAATGTACAGTAAGATAGTGTAGAAACACTGTACAATAATGTAAGTTAAGTGATAGTGAAGGCAGTCAACCTTAAATGATAGGAACAAACACATTCATTTCTCTCTTCATTTCTTATTAAACTTTTACACTTCCCACTTCTTCAAAACTTCCACAGTTGCACATTAGTTTGAATTTTCACAAATATTACTTTTCCATTAATGCCTCTTCATATGAAAAATAAATATGTCCTAAAATTCAAAACAATGTGCAGCTGTGGAAGTTTGAAGAAGTATGAAAGAAAATAGAGAAGTGTGTTTGTTTGTATCCAGACCTAACCTAACTCCTTTCAGGTTGGCTTCTTTAACTATCACTTTACATTATTAAAAGTGTTTCTACACTGTTTTGATCAAAAGTTAATAAAATTGATGTTTTAATAAGCTAAGAGTTCCCTGAAATATGCTTCAGTAACTTAATTTACCCTATAAGAGAACATAAGAATCATAAAATGTTATAAATTTAAAATGTTTCGTATTTCGTTTATTATTCCTTGGTGTGATTGTGCATGATCGCATTTTCTGTTTCATTTCCATTCCTCTATGCCCAGTTGCACATGCGCGTTGTCCGTGTTCTCGTTATACATTATTTTATTGAGAAATTTACTTCAATTCAATTTTTAATGCTTGTAGAAGTTGATGCTGATACTTTAAAATTAAAAATAATATGACTAAAATAATATTTCTAGCAAACAATATGAAATAGTAAATGCTTTTTTTAATTTAAATAAGGTAATTTTGGTAAAATATGTATTGTAATAAATAAGATCAACATTGATTTTTCAGGATAACCAACTTCATTCTTTAATTAAATAGTAACCAAACTAGAGCTAGTTTTGTAGTTAAATGTATTAATTAATACAAGTTTTAAATATTATAAATTTGAAAACATTTAATATAATAATATATCTCAATATTACATTTTTAATTTAACATTAATTATTTTAGAAAGGGACTGGTAAAAATAGTAAAAAGAATAATTTAATTATTTAGTAATCTAATTAGCTATTTTTATTTTCATTGCATTGTCAAGGCAATACAGGTAAACAACTTCAATCAAATATAATTCAAAATGGACGACAATATTGAATAAATTTGCCGGCCGAAAGTGGTTTTAAAGCTCTATTACGTTATTAATGTGAATATTGAAATTAATTTTTAACAATTTTTTAAATAACCGAATGATTTATAAGTGAAAATGTCTATATTTTCTAAATTAAATAGACTATGCTTCCTATTGCATTTAAAAAATTGATTATCAAGTACATCAAAAGCTCGAAAATGATAAGCCTACAAAACTTTAGATCTCGAGCTCAAGCTTAAGCGACAAGCTTGAGTTCATGCTCGAGATACGAGTACTCAAAGAGCCCTATAATAGATAATAAACATAGAGTATAGTATATTTATACCACCAATTGGGGAAGTGTAAGTACCTGAGTAAGCGTGATAATCTCTGACTCGATAGTCATCGTACTCCGGCCTGGACCTGCTAGATGGACGTGACCTGCAACAAAATAACCGCTAAAATTTTGAGCTTTACACCGTTTGTATTCCACACATCTGGGGGTAGATTGTTTTATTGTAATTTGAGAAACATGTTTCTGAACAAGCTAGCCTCACCTCTGTTCCCTATAATAAGGGTTATCCTCATAATCCCGGGAATAATAGTCTTGTCGAGGGTCCCGCCTCCTATCCCTGTCTTGAGCAGGAACTCTGGAACACAAATACATAGCCAGAATAGTCATCTGTTTGCAAAGAACTTGGCCATAGTTTCTACTTCGTCCAGTAATCGACAATAACAACTGTGCCACAATGTACTTTGTTGTACTGTACTGACTCCTTGTCATATCTGTGTTGTACTGTACTAACCTCTCTTGCCATGTCTGTGTTGTACTGTACTAACCTCTCTTGCCATGTCTGTGTTGTACTGTACTAACCTCTCTTGCCATGTCTGTGTTGTACTGTACTAACCTCTCTTGCCATGTATGTGTTGTACTGTACTAACCTCTCTTGCCATGTCTGTGTTGTACTGTACTAACCTCTCTTGCCATGTCTGTATTGTACTGTACTAACCTCTCTTGCCATGTCTGTGTTGTACTGTACTAACCTCTCTTGCCATGTCTGTGTTGTACTGTACTAACCTCTCTTGCCATGTGTGTTGTACTGTACTAACCTCTGTTGCCATGTGTGTTGTACTGTACTAACCTCTCTTGTCATATCTGTGTTGTACTGTACTAACCTCTCTTGCCATGTCTGTGTTGTATTGTACTAACCTCTCTTGCCATGTCTGTGTTGTACTGTACTAACCTCTGTTGCCATGTGTGTTGTACTGTACTAACCTCTGTTGCCATGTGTGTTGTACTGTACTAACCTCTCTTGCCATGTCTGTGTTGTACTGTACTAACCTCTCTTGCCATGTCTGTGTTGTATTGTACTAACCTCTCTTGCCATGTCTGTGTTGTACTGTACTAACCTCTGTTGCCATGTGTGTTGTACTGTACTAACCTCTGTTGCCATGTGTGTTGTACTGTACTAACCTCTCTTGTCATATCTGTGTTGTACTGTACTAACCTCTCTTGCCATGTCTGTGTTGTACTGTACTAACCTCTCTTGCCATGTATGTGTTGTACTGTACTAACCTCTCTTGCCATGTCTGTGTTGTACTGTACTAACCTCTCTTGCCATGTCTGTGTTGTACTGTACTAACCTCTCTTGCCATGTCTGTGTTGTACTGTACTAACCTCTCTTGCCATGTCTGTGTTGTACTGTACTAACCTCTCTTGCCATGTATGTGTTGTATTGTACTAACCTCTCTTGCCATGTCTGTGTTGTACTGTACTAACCTCTCTTGCCATGTATGTGTTGTACTGTACTAACCTCTCTTGCCATGTCTGTGTTGTACTGTACTAACCTCTCTTGCCATGTCTGTATTGTACTGTACTAACCTCTCTTGCCATGTCTGTGTTGTACTGTACTAACCTCTCTTGCCATGTCTGTGTTGTACTGTACTAACCTCTCTTGCCATGTCTGTGTTGTACTGTACTAACCTCTCTTGCCATGTGTGTTGTACTGTACTAACCTCTGTTGCCATGTGTGTTGTACTGTACTAACCTCTCTTGCCATGTCTGTGTTGTACTGTACTAACCTCTCTTGCCATGTCTGTGTTGTACTGTACTAACCTCTTTGCCATGTCTGTGTTGTACTGTACTAACCTCTCTTGCCATGTCTGTGTTGTACTGTACTAACCTCTCTTGCCATGTCTGTGTTGTACTGTACTAACCTCTCTTGCCATGTCTGTGTTGTACTGTACTTACCTCTCTTGCCATGTCTGTGTTGTACTGTACTTACCTCTCTTGCCATGTCTGTGTTGTACTGTACTAACCTCTCTTGCCATGTCTGTGTTGTACTGTACTAACCTTCTTGCCATGTCTGTGTTGTACTGTACTAACCTCTCTTGCCATGTCTGTGTTGTACTGTACTAACCTCTCTTACCATGTCTGTGTTGTATTGTACTAACCTCTGTTGCCATGTGTGTTGTACTGTACTAACCTCTCTTGCCATGTCTGTGTTGCACTGTACTAACCTCTCTTGCCATGTCTGGGTTGTACTGTACTAACCTCTCTCGGCTGTCTCGGGGAGACACCTTGTCGTGACCGCGGTGTTGGGGTCTCTCTCTATTTTTGTCTGCTCGGCCCTTGTACCGACGGTCATAGTCATCCCGGTAGGCCCGACCTACACGGTCACGGTCGCTGTAGTATTCCTCCGTGTCCTCGTCTTCATCGTCCACACGATTGTAGCTGAGTACACAAACACAATGTGTTTAATTGTATCATCACACACAAAATAGACCAGTAAATTCACATAGGACTATTCCAAGTACCTTCTCTTGCTCCTGGTGGATCGTCGGACATCACGCCGAGGATCAGAGCGCTCCCTTTCATCTCGATATCTGCCGTTGCTTTGAGGAGATCCCCTCATGTCCCCCACAACATCATACTGACCTCGATTCTCCCTATACAAACACAACATTTATGTCAGGAATAATAACAATGGAAGTGTTCATTAAATACGTCACACTTATCTTTTAATTAACACCATTATTAACGTTAATAAATGAGTTTATAGTATTAACAGTTATTGAGTACTCTATTTGAAAATACAATCTCCAGGGACTTTATCCATAACATATGTAGCTTGGCTTTAACCAGGTTTTAATTGCTATGTGCTCTAAATGGCTTTATTGTTATCCCCGGTATTGTCCAACACATTGCTATTCATCGTGTTCATTACCTCTGAGAGATAAAGTGTTTGTTACCTCTGAGAGATAAGGTGTTTGCTACCTCTGAGAGATAAAGTGTTCGCTACCTCTGAGAGATAAATTGTTCTCTACCTCTGAGAGATAAAGTGTTCGCTACCTCTGAGAGACAAAGTGTTATTTACCTCTGAGAGACAAAGTGTTTGCTACCTTTGAGAGATAAAGTGTTTGCTACCTCTGAGAGATAAAGTGTTCGCTACCACTGAGAGACAAAGTGTTCTTTACCTCTGAGAGACAAAGTGTTTGCTACCTTTGAGAGATAAAGTGGTCGCTACCTCTGAGAGATAAAGTGTTCATTACTTCTGAGAGATAAAGTGTTTGCTACCTCTGAGAGACAAAGTGTTCGCTACCGCTGAGAGACAAAGTGTTCTCTACCTCTGAGAGACAAAGTGTTCGCTACCTCTGAGAGACAATGTGTTCACTACCTCTGAGAGATAAAGTGTTCGTTACCTCTGAGAGATAAAGTGTTCGTAACCTCTGAGAGATAAAGTGTTCTCTACCTCTGAGAGATAAAGTGTTCATTACTTCTGAGAGATAAAGTGTTCGCTACCTCTGAGAGATAAAGTGTTCTCTACCTCTGAGAGATAAAGTGTTTGCTACCTCTGAGAGACAAAGTGTTCGCTAACTCTCAGAGATAAAGTGTTTGCTACCTCTGAGAGATAAAGTGTTCATTACTTCTGAGAGATAAAGTGTTTGCTACCTCTGAGAGACAAAGTGTTCGCTACCTCTGAGAGACTAAAGTGTTCTTACCTCTGAGAGACAAAGTGTTTGCTACCTTTGAGAGATAAAGTGGTCGCTACCTCTGAGAGATAAAGTGTTCATTACTTCTGAGAGATAAAGTGTTTGCTACCTCTGAGAGACAAAGTGTTCGCTACCGCTGAGAGACAAAGTGTTCGCTACCGCTGAGAGACAAAGTGTTCGCTAACGCTGAGAGACAAAGTGTTGAGAGAAAAGTTTTCGCTACCTCTGAGAGATAAAGTGTTCGTTACCTCTGAGAGATAAAGTGTTCGCTACCTCTGAGAGACAATGTGTTCACTACCTCTGAGAGGTAAAGTGTTTGTTACCTCTGAGAGATAAAGTGTTCGCTACCTCTGAGAGATAAAGAGTTCGCTACCTCTGAGAGATAAAGTGTTCGCTACCTCTGAGAGATAAAGAGTTCGCTACCTCTGAGAGATAAAGTGTTCGCTACCTCTGAGAGATAAAGTGTTCGCTACCTCTGAGAGATAAAGTGGTCGCTACCTCTCAGAGATAAAGTTTTCGCTACCTCTGAGAGATAAAGTGTTCGTTACCTCTGAGAGATAAAGTGTTCTCTACCTCTGAAAGATAAAGTGTTCGTTACCTCTGAGAGATAAAGTGTTCGCTACCTCTGAGAGATAAAGTGTTCGTTACCTCTGAGAGATAAAGTGTTCGCTACCTCTGAGAGATAAAGTGTTCGCTACCTCTCAGAGATAAAGTGTTCGCTACCTCTGAGAGACAAAGTGTTAGCTACCTCTGAGAGATAAAGTGTTCGCTACCTCTGAGAGATAAAGTGTTCGCTACCTCTCAGAGATAAAGTGTTCGCTACCTCTGAGAGACAAAGTGTTAGCTACCTCTGAGAGATAAAGTGTTCGCTACCTCTGAGAGATAAAGTGTTCGCTACCTCTCAGAGATAAAGTGTTCGCTACCTCTGAGAGATAAAGTGTTCGCTACCTCTGAGAGATAAAGTGTTCGCTACCTCTGAGAGATAAAGTGTTCGCTACCTCTCAGAGATAAAGTGTTCGCTACCTTTGAGAGACAAAGTGTTAGCTACCTCTGAGAGATTAAGTGTTCTCTACCACTGAGAGACATCCTAAAAAGTCTAAGTAATGGTTGCGAGTGTTTTTGATCAGAATAGTGAAATGTGCTGAATGCAATGCCAATAACAATATTTATCTTTTCATATAAACATTTCTAAATTGATGTATTTGTTGATCCCAGTCAATATCAGGTAGGTGTATGAGACATACGTACCGACCAGGAGAATCATCCCCTTCATGTTCTCGAGGGTTGTAATAGTCCCTGCGTCGTGTTGGTACCACAACATCCCTCTCCACAGGCTCCTCTCGACGGCCACTACAACACAAGCGCTGATGTTATTACAAGATACATAAGAACCAACATTTTTAATGTCTTTCAGGAGTTAACTACAACTCACATGTTTTCCCTGTGGTTGTCAGCGATGGCCGCTGATGTTGGCTGGAACAAGTCCACATTGTCTGAACCGATAGTCTCACTTCTCTCAGACGGAGGCTGGGGCAGAGCACTGGTTGTCTCAGGGACAGGGCTGGGACACTCACTCTTGATTCGAGGAACTAGGGATATACAAACATTGTCCTAGATGTACTCACATCTTGGTAGATTTAAAATATAGTATTTAGTTTTAGGTAATGCAAAGAATGTTATGTTCAATTTGTGCTCTTATGTTCACATGAGCAAAACCTGTATATATTGTGATAATAGCTTCATTTATTACCTCTGAAATTAACTATTCCCTAAAGTTATTTAAATACATTAAATATTGCTCATTTTAAGGCATCAACTCATTTTAAAATAGGTGCCTTTGATTTGAGTCATTAGTGTTCACATTAAGATGAGAATCAAGGGCAGTATTTTATCAGTTTTTAGAAAAAAACATTTTTTTGTTAGAAAAAACCCAGATATATTAATTCAGTAGGAAAATTTAAGAGTTTAATTTTCCTCACATGGGGAGCTAAACAGTTGTTGATTATGTCATATTAGAAACATTTTGATGGAGATAAAAAGTTCCAGCCAGCAGTGCTATCTAACCGTAGTTACGTGTACTAATATAAATATTAAATTTGAAGTAGGTCACAATTGTAAGGTTGTAGATTTCGAATCGCATGTTATTTTCTATTGAGGCTTATGATTGTGCTCCACAAGGAGTTTACAAGTTAGCTTTTAATGAAGTGCGAGTTATGTCTGGTCCGCCTGGTATTTAGATTCATTTCAATAAACCATCATTTAGAGACACGTTACTTAACAAAAATGTTTTAAACCATTTTGTAGTGATATTAATAAATATTAAATACACAATATAATGTAATCATCTCAAGTTGTATTTCTCTATGATTAGAGAGGAGTTCATTTATTTTCTGTAGTTGCTTTGAATCTCAACCATTCTTTTTAACTTCATTTTATAGTTGAAAAATGTCATCTCACTGGCACTACTAGATCCTTAAAGATAAGTCACACTCAAATACACACAATTATATATATATATATATATATATATACACACACACACACACACACACACTATCCGCTTTGCGGCATCGCCAACAGTAGGGGATAAGTTTTTGAAAAATGCCTTGTTTATGGAGAATACAGGATTTGAGTTTACTATAAATTGATTTTAAGTGGGTTTTTTAATCATCTTAGTGCATGAAATATAATAATGTGTTCATAAATACAATAACAATAGGTGAGAACTAGTTTGAATTGAATGTGCTACAATCTCTTGTTTGACCAAATACCGTATGTGGATTATCCGCGGCATTACTGCGGATAGTGGGGAGGTGACTGTGTGTGTGTGTATATAATAATTACACTTTATTTTTAATAATCACTTAAATCAGATTGCAAAAACTAATCCAGTCACTAAAACTTGTAGGTTAAGTTTCTCATCAACACAATTCTCAGAGAATTAAATAGATGACAGGAGAGAACTGGTTGTTTAGATGACCAGAAATCTGACCAACAATCACCTACTAATCGCAACTGTAAATTACAGTGATTTCAGATCAACTTACTGTAATCTCTGATTATTGTCCATATCAATTTGCTCCAATGATTGCTATTTTGAATTAACCATAGGATAATAAAATAATATTTTAAAGAAATTATATTTTCTATGACAATAATGACTATGGTAATTCAAGACTTCACCAGGGGTTGTTCTATTAGTTTAGTATGTGCTTTTTCACACATATAAGCCTAGAGCGCACAAGTCCTAATGTTCAAGTTTAATTTTATTTACGTATTATTAAGTGTGTAATGCCGCATACAATAATGCACAATGTAGTAAATACTTTGTTGTAGTTAAAATTCACAGAATATAGGTTCATATAGATTCAACTCCGTTCATATGTTTCCAAATAACATCTTTTTGATGCCAGAAGGTGTCCGCTATTCAGACTTCACTGTTTACCAACATCAAACTACCACAATCATAATGTTTTGTTTTGTTATGTTTATGAATAAAAAATAAAAAGTTTACCAATGATTTATTTGCTATTGCTATCACAAGTGGATTCTTGTTTTTTAATATGAAGTTGAAATACTTTATTTCATCTTTAATAAATAAAAGCATGCAGTATGCAGTACTTGTTTCAAATTAATGCCCTATCTCAATTTGATGTTTTCCTAAAGATTATTATTTTAATCGCCTATAATTAACTCTGCACAAATTAAAAGATAATTTTAAATAGAACCATTTTCAAACATTTTCTTCAAGAAATGTTTATAAAGACCAAGTTGCCGAGAGTGAATGATGTTTTTTTTTATTATATATATATATATATATATATATATATAGATAGAGAGAGAGAGAGAGCATGAGTCTTACTAGCCTAGCCCTGTTATCAGCATATTTACACTAATGAAGTGAAGAGATGTGTCTGCATTTGCATGGAAAGAACATTAAATACCATCCACAGTACCCCTTGTTAGTATTTGAACTCCGACCTCTTTTTCATCGACAAACCTAACATGGTTCTATTTTTTTCATTTTTATTGAATGGTTTGTATGTACAGTAACTGACATCTAAATCAAACTTTGGTTGTTTTAAAATATTTAAGTACCAACTAGTAACTAAGTTTAAAATAGTTAGGTTAGGTGTACTTTAAAGTTTAAAACATATTATTATTATTATTAGCACCGCGTCTTACTACCCGTTCGGGTTATACGCACTTACGCTAATGTGTAATGGTAGGGTGATTGTGAGATGAAATGAAGGACCTACAGTTTAACGTGGAATCCGAACCACGGTGGCGGCCTGGCATTACCCACATTCACAAGATGTCTTGTCAGAGGTGAAGGAAGGGCTTGGTAATCAGATAAATCTGTGCCGGGACCGAGGATTGAACCCCGGCCGCCAGCATAGAAGTCTGACACCTTACCCCTAGACCACCAGGTCACCGCTTAAAACATATTAATATAGATTATCAATCAATCTTTTAAAGAGAGTTTTTGTTTCGAGCAACTATTGCTTCATTAATACCATCAGTTCATAATATTATGCACAATCAAATAGGCTATTCTTAGATTAAAATTGTTTTAATAATTATATTAGGTCTATTTACCTTTTATTATTTACGAACATCACGATGGCACACCATTACATTATAATAAAGAGCTTTTCCATCAATAAATACAAAACACACGTGATAATAATCAAACATTAGGTAAGATATTAAAACATCCCATTTAATAACATTGTAAACTAAAACAGGAATACATTGAATGAGTTGTCAGTATAGCCCTTGAGGACAGACAATATCTAGGGGACAGGTACCTTGGAGAGGAGAGGGGGCAGACTGCGTATCAACACCCGTCACCACCCTTGGCTCGATGGGCTGGAAAACATTAGCAGAGCTCTCAGGGCTACTCGACTCCCCAGGGACCATGCGGCGTAGCCCCGGTGGGGGCAGCACCTCGTCCCTCTTGGTGTCCTCTGCTCCTCCAGCCACCAGACGTTGGAAGCTTGGAGGCTCCTCTTCTGTCAGCTGACCTGTCTCCAAGTACTGGTTTCTGTCTGGACCACAGCGAGGGGCCACTTCCATGTTCTCGGGGCTGGCCGAGTATGAAGGGGTCTGTTGGGGCCGGTGTATCAGTGGCAGTGTTGCATCCTGGGACAACATACAAATCAAACTGGCAGCTGTTTCAGTGATAGTTGCAAACATAATACTGATAGCAATGTCCAGCGACAGTTGAACAAAGTGTTCCTTTGCAATATACACTACATCATTAAACTTTAACTATTATAGTAGAAATTAAAAAAACTGAAATTCAAACTTTTGTTTTAATGAGGGAAATGTTTATCGCACACAGCAAAGGTTTATTGATAAATATTTGTCACTATTGTATAGATGACAGTTATTATATTTATTAAATGATAAAAAGAAAAGAGGGTGGGTTGAATAAGTACAAAATTGTGATTGTTATTTTTTCTCTTTTAGTTGAAGGTAACTAAGCTAAAGTTCGTTCGCCGTAGGAATTGTTTTCTGAAAGGCCTTTTTCCCTACCAGAAATCTATTATATAGTAGGATATTGGTAGGAAAAAAGACCTTTTAGAGAGTAATTCCAACCGTGAATGGATTATAATGCACGCTCTCCCAAAATCACAGGCGGATACAGTGACTCAAGAGATCACCCTGGTGGATACAGTCGACTCAATAGATCACACATGTGGATACAGTCGACTCAATAGATCACACAGGTGGATACAGTCGACTCAATAGATCACACAGGTGGATACAGTCGACTCAATAGATCACACAGGTGGATACAGTCGACTCAATAGATCACACAGGTGGATACAGTCGACTCAATAGATCACACAGGTGGATACAGTCGACTCAAGAGATCACACAGGTGGATACAGTCGACTCAATAGATCACACATGTGGATACAGTCGACTCAATAGATCACACAGGTGGTTACAGTTGACTCAATAGATCACACATGTGGATACAGTCGACTCAATAGATCACACAGGTGGATACAGTCGACTCAATAGATCACACAGGTGGATACAGTCGACTCAATAGATCACACAGGTGGATACAGTCGACTCAATAGATCACACAGGTGGATACAGTCGACTCAATAGATCACACAGGTGGATACAGTCGACTCAAGAGATCACCCTGGTGGATACAGTCGACTCAATAGATCACACAGGTGGATACAGTCGACTCAATAGATCACACAGGTGGATCCAGTCGACTCAATAGATCACACAGGTGGATACAGTCGACTCAATAGATCACACAGGTGGATACAGTCGACTCAAGAGATCACACAGGTGGATACAGTCGACTCAATAGATCACACATGTGGATACAGTCGACTCAATAGATCACACAGGTGGATACAGTCGACTCAATAGATCACACAGGTGGATACAGTCGACTCAATAGATCACACATGTGGATACAGTCGACTCAATAGATAACACAGGTGGATCCAGTCGACTTAATAGATCACACAGGTGTATACATTCGACTCAATAGATCACACAGGTGGATACAGTCGACTCAATAGATCACCCTGGTGGATACAGTCGACTCAATAGATCACACAGGTGGATACAGTCGACTCAATAGATAACACAGGTAGATCCAGTCGACTCAATAGATCACCCTGGTGGATACAGTCGACTCAATAGATCACACAGGTGGATACAGTCGACTCAATAGATCACACATGTGGAACCAGTCGACTCAATAGAACACCCTGGTGGATACAGTCGACTCAATAGATCACACATGTGGATACAGTCGACTCAATAGATCACACAGGTGGATACAGTCGACTCAATAGATCACACATGTGGATACAGTCGACTCAATAGATCACACATGTGGATACAGTCGACTCAATAGATAACACAGGTGGATCCAGTCGACTCAATAGATCACCCTGGTGGATACAGTCGACTCAATAGATCACACATGTGGATACAGTCGACTCAATAGATCACACATGTGGATACAGTCGACTCAATAGATCACACAGGTGGATACAGTCAACTCAAGAGAGCACACAAGCTGATACAGTTGACGCAATACATCACACAACATTGTGTCTGACCTGTGGCAATGTCACATACCTGACCAACCGGTTCCGTGTGTCTGACCAGTGGTGACGTATCCCTCCTCTCTACAGCATTATGCCCCACACAGTCTGGATGTTCCTTATTGTCCGGGACCGTTTCCAAATTAACTCCGGGATCCAGGAATTGAGCAGGGCTATGGAAGAACCTGTTGGTGTGTTTGTGACTCGATGGACCCAACTTATAGGGGTTTGTTGTTTCTCCTGTGGGGGATATACCCTGTCTGACATCGCCAGGTGGAGGTGGGCCCTGTTTCACATCTGATGGAGGGGAAGGGGCATTGGGAGCAGCTGGGGTCAAACCCAAACATACACCTTGTGATGGCACATCTGTACTGACTTCTCCCAAGAGTGTTCTCGTGTTGGTATTACCGTCGTCAGTGAGTGTGTTCGGATACTCAAGTGAGAGGTTTATATCCTCAAGAGATTGTGATTGGCCCACCACAACAACATTGGATTTCTCTGGGGGTACAATCTCCTCATTCTCAACATACCCCATCTTGGTCCCTCTGGAGTGAGACTTAACCTCCAGTCTGCTTACTCTTGTCTCACCAAGGTCACTCTGCACAAATATGGTACCCATGTCCGAGACTTCTTGGGGACCTTGCCTTTGTCGTGACCTTATATTTGAGCCCTGATGACTAGAGGGAAAATGGTGACCATCCGTTTCTTGAGAACCTTGCCCTTTAGGGGTTAACTCCTTGGGTCTCATCTCCAATTCTTGGTGGGGGTGACTTAAGGGATGCTGTTGAGAACTTGTTTCTAGGGGACCTTGCCCTGTGACATATACTGTTGAGGCCTCACCTCCAATTCATGATGATCTGAGTAATGCTGTTGAGAACTTGTTTCTAGGGGACCTTGCCCCTGTGGCATATACTGTTGAGGCCTCACCTCCAATTGATGATGATCTGAGGCATGCTGTTGAACACTTGTTTCTAGGGGACCTTGCCCCTGTGGCATATACTGTTGAGGCCTCACCTCCAATTGATGATGATCTGAGGCATGCTGTTGAACACTTGTTTCTAGGGGACCTTGCCCCTGTGGCATATACTGTTGAGGCCTCACCTCCAATTGATGATGATCTGAGGCATGCTGTTGAACACTTGTTTCTATGGGGCCTTGATCTTGTGGTGTGTATTGATGGGGACCTATGGAACGATGCACAATGCTGGTTCCTTGAGTGCTGTTACCTCTAATTTGATAGTCCTGGGATCGTATATCATGTGTCCAACCTCTGGGATACCAATGTCCACTACTATCTTGGGGCCCATGTTCTTCTGGTCGGTAGCTCTGGGACCTACATTCTTGATAGTGCCGTATACTACTACGTTCTGAGGGGTTCTTCTCCTCTGCTTTATACTGTTCCGCAAATGAGCTGTTATTGTGGAAGACGGTCTCTGGAGATGGGTTAGCTTTTAGAGGTGGATGCCTGTGAGTGTGGTTTGCAGAGACTTGCTGCGACTCACGTTTACTAGGAGGGTTTACCTCCGAGGTGTCCGGTTTCATAGCAGATAACTCAGGAGAGTAGACTAACTGTGGAGGCCCCACAGTTTGATCAGGATGGTACTCGTATGCTCCATATTGGTATGCACGACTGTCCTGTTGCTGTGATACATCACTTTGGTTACCATCAGACCCTTGTGACGGTAACGATTCAGTGGACCACTGGGAGGGGAGTCCTTCTGGACCTCGGGACACTATTAGTCCCTCCTGGAGGTCACTGGTTGAGCCTGTTGGTGCTGGTTCTCCCTCACACTCTGCAGTATCAATAGACTGTTCCAAAGATGTGCACCTCACATGCAGGTTATTGTTACTTGCATGACCTTGTGACTCATAGCTCAGAGGTGAGAATTTTTGAGCCTCAGGTTTTATTATATCCAATCGGCCATGATCTGTCTGTGTTGTGTCGTGGTTAGGCCTGCTGCCAGCTGTTTCAACAGCACCTTGGTGTGCGATTGCTTGAGACTCGTACCTAGAGTCGTGGTTAGTCCTGCTGCCAGCTGTTTCAACAGCACCTTGGTGTGTGATTGCTTGAGACTCGTACCTAGATTCGTGGTTAGTCCTGCTGCCAGCTGTTTCAACAGCACCTTGGTGTGTGATTGCTTGAGACTCGTACCTAGAGTCGTGGTTAGGCCTGCTGCCAGCTGTTTCAACAGCACCTTGGTGTGTGATTGCTTGAGACTCATACCTAGGGTCGTGGTTAGTCCTGCTGCCAGCTGTTTCAACAGCACCTTGGTGTGTGATTGCTTGAGACTCATACCTAGGGTCGTGGTTAGTCCTGCTGCCAGCTGTTTCAACAGCACCTTGGTGTGTGATTGCTTGAGACTCGTACCTAGAGTCGTGGTTAGTCCTGCTGCCAGCTGTTTCAACAGCACCTTGGTGTGTGATTGCTTGAGACTCGTACCTAGAGTCGTGGTTAGGCCTGCTGCCAGCTGTTTCAACAGCACCTTGGTGTGTGATTGCTTGAGACTCGTACCTAGAGTCGTGGTTAGTCCTGCTGCCAGCTGTTTCAACAGCACCTTGGTGTGTGATTGCTTGAGACTCGTACCTAGAGTCGTGGTTAGGCCTGCTGCCAGCTGTTTCAACAGCACCTTGGTGTGTGATTGCTTGAGAATCATATTTAGTACTTTTGTTAACAGTTTCAAAGTGATCATAGTCCTGTGGTTGGTGAAAGACGTACGACCCTGGCTGGCCGATATACCCGTGTTGGGAGACTTGGCCAGGGAATGATGAAGAGCCATTATCGGTGTACCCCTGTGGAGCAGACGTGTTGTCTGTGTAGCCATACATGGGCACAAAGTCCTGTGTCTCTGTGTGGTAGGTGGTGTTTGTTACGAGGGTGGTGTCCTCTGCAGGCCAGTCCCAAGTAGGATCAGTGTTCTTGTCACTCATTGTTTTGTTGTTATTGGACTCGTCCCAGCCCCAATTCCAAGGGTCACAGTTAGTGGGGGCAGGAGAAGGGATTGGTTCACTGCTGGAGAAATAAAACAATATTATTAGACCATAATAACATTTTGTAGACCTTTCATGAATAAAAGAGGGGAAGTTGTACCACCATCCTCTCCCATCATATATAATATCCACATGTTTTAAACATAAGAAGAGGGGGAGGGCATAGGTCTAGTGCTATGTACGAGGTGTTTTTTAAGTAAGGACCATTTTGAAATTCAGCCGTTCCATGCATGCACGTTGATTACCTCCATCTGTTGGCTAGCCAAAGACGCCGTTACGGAAGTATTCTAACGTGTTTACATCTGTTTGTGGGTATTTTAAATAGCTCGGTCAATTGAAAATCCCGCTGACTGTGATATACGCTCTGTTAATAGTTTTCTTCATGCAAAAGATGTGAAAGCGGCTGAAATTCATAGGCAGATCAGTGAAGTGTATGGCGAAAACATTATGAGCGAAGGAATGGTAAGAAAGTGGGTGAGAGCATTTAAAGATGGCCACACGAATGTGCATGATGAGGAACAAAGTGGGCGACCTTCAGTCATTACTGAAGACTTGGTGCATAAAGTTAATGGCAAAGTTCGAGAGAGCAGACGTTTTACAATTTTATCTTTATCTAATGAGTTTCCTCAAGTTTCAGGAAGCATTATTTATGGAATTGTGACAGAACGCTAAAATTATCATAAGTTGTGCTCGCGCTGGGTACCGAAAATGTTGACTGAGGTGCACAAAACAAAACGTTTTTGGTGTTGAATTTTAGGCCAAAATGTCATAAGCGAGGAAACATGGGTGGCTCATGTTACGCTGGAATCAAAACAACAATTCACGGAATGGCGGCATTCAACATAACCCAAGAAAGTGAAGTTCAAGCAAACAATTTCAGGCCGAAAAATCATGTGTAGTGTGTTTTGGGCTAGGAAAGGGGTTTATCTTGTGGATTTTTTGCCTCGTGGTGACACAATAAATTCTGAGACCTTAACTAAACTGTGCCATGCAATCCAAAACAATAGGTGTTGCATGCCGAGTAAGGAGATTGTTTTGCTTCATGACAATGACCGTCCATATGTGGCCAATCGTACTCAAGATTTCATCGCATCATTTGGCTGGAATACAGTCCCGATCTAGCGCCTAGTGACTACCACTTGTTCCTGCTTTTAAAAAACATCTTGGTGGTCAGCGCTACGACACTGCACTGGTAATCAAATCAAGCGGCAGATTTCTTTGAGGAATTCAAAAGCTGGTTGTACGATATGACAAGTGCCTTAATATTGGTGTAAATTATGTTGAAAAGTAGATTATAGTACAGGCTTTCATGTAAACATAAAATTGATAAAAAAGTACACTTGTGTGTTGTATGATACAATTGCCTCAATAAGATTATGTTTACAAGACAAACACAGGCACATTTGTAAACAATAGGGTCAACTGTTTATTAGATATGGATGCTGTCAAGATAAACCAAACATTCGACTTGCAAATTTTCACCCTTTTTTAACCTACCTCCAAAGTATTTGTGAAATCTTAACCCTCTGATTTTATTAAGTCCTGGACATGGCCGCTAGCTCAAGTTTTCAATATCTCAGGTGACTTGTCAGGTTTTGACTATAGGCATATTAGTGGCTGTACAAGAAAATTAATATCTGTAAAGTCAATTTTTGCTGGAATATCTTCTATAGCAGGGGTCCCCAACCTTATGCCCGCGGGCACCATGGAGCCCGACAATTTTTGACCAGAGAAGAAATGTTCTTAACTAATAATAATTTTAATATGTTACTTTTTCGACAAAAATCAAGTTTGTGCTTATCTCATGGTATGCTGTTCTCAAGAAGTTGGTGATTTGGAACTAGAATGCAGGATTTAGTGGTTCCACCAGTATTTGAATGTAAGCAGACAATTTCCACTTGACAAAAAAAATATCAATTTCTAGCAAATTTAGAGGTAAGTAGATTAAACCAAGTATTTCTACTTTATACACAACTTATAGGTATCGTGGAGTAAGGAATTACGTCTATGGATTAGAACATAAATGAACTAAAACATTTAAATCATAAAGAGTGTTTCAGTGAAAGCCAATGTTACCAACTTAAAAATGGTTTCATCTCAGAGCAAAAATAAATTTAAAATTAATATTTGTAATAAATATAAAAGGGGGGATTAAATTAATACCAGAGTGTGTGCTCTTTGACATATTCGGCTTATCGCCATTTTGGTAAAGAAGATTCCTCTAAAGCTAATATTCCAGCTTCAAACAACATGTTAACACTTTTACTTGTCGACAAATGAGGTATAATTACACAAGTTTTCCTGTAATCCTGACCAAATATTCATAGACCTGACAGCTTTTCAATTGAGACAAACGGCTAACCATTAAACCAACAATTGTTTTTTACAAATTAATAGTTTAATTTCTGATACTGGTGAAATTTCTAATGCAGAACAGACTGTATCATCTTTAAAACAAACAGTTCTTGAACATCTGTACCTTGTTTAGAAGGAAAAATATTTTTATAACAGGTAACAGCAAATAACAATATTCCTGCTAGTTTCAGTTTTTCTTTAAATATTCTAACTTCATTTCAGCATTTTTTTAATGATCTAACGTGCTAGTCTATATCACAGCACGCCTGTTCATAAAGATGTGTATTTTGAGAAAACATTTCCTCGTGATATTTACAAAGCTTGACAAGTCTAAAGCTGTGTTTCCGCGCAATGTTTTTAATAAAAACATGTTTATTATAAACTTTCTATTATAAAACATTGATGTTTAAAATATTGTTTGGATATAATTATAAAGCATCAGGTTTTTTGTAATTTTTTAAAAATATAAATGAATTATAAATTTAAATGGTAGTAGCAATGGTTTGTTTTGAAATCTTAAATAAATACATCGTGCTATGGTATCAATCACCAGTCGCTAAAAATTGTGGTGTTACAGCTAATTGTTGTTGGGGCAATGGCGCCTCCCTACTTTTGTACCAACAGATCAGTCTTTCCAACTACATGTCCGAGTTAGACATATGCATCAAGTTTGTGAAGCTTCCATCTGTACCAAGTTCTCTACATAAGTCATCTTTCTTCAAATCTGAAAGTAATTGATTTCCACCATATACTTGGGCAAGCCCAACGTTTTTGCTTTTGTTTCGTTGTAAACTTGCCAACATTACCAAACAAGCAACGGCACAAACTATCACTGTTTTTCCAGTGGAGACCCTGTGTTGCATCTAAACAGTGTGCACAGTTAGTTGAGTGAAGTTGACTAGGTAATTTTCAAATGTGCAGCACAACACTAAAGTTGCTTTAGTTGTTCCAGTGAAGACAAAGCTTTCCAGTGCTCCAGTAGCTCTAACAATACTCCTAGTTTCACTTCATCCACCTGAGATATCGAGGCCTGAACATTTGAGTGTCACCATGTTCACAACTTAATAATCTCACAAGAGGAAGTTTCAAAGTCTTGAGATTTCACAGATAAGGACTCTTGTAATAGGAACCACAGTATGAAGTGGGAGCGACAAATACAGTATGAAGTGGGAGCGACAAATACAGTATGAAGTGGGAGAGACAAATACAGTATGAAGTGGGAGCGACAAATACAGTAAGAAGTGGGAGCGACAAATACAGTATGAAGTGGGAGCGACAAATACAGTAAGAAGTGGGAGCGACAAATACAGTATGAAGTGGGAGAGACAAATACAGTATGAAGTGGGAGCGACAAATACAGTATGAAGTGGAGCGACAAATACAGTATGAAGTGGGAGCGACAAATACAGTATGAAGTGGGAGCGACAAATACAGTATGAAGTGGGAGAGACAAATACAGTATGAAGTGGGAGCGACAAATACAGTATGAAGTGGGAGCGACAAATACAGTATGAAGTGGGAGCGACAAATACAGTAAGAAGTGGGAGAGACAAATACAGTATGAAGTGGGAGCGACAAATACGACCTAAACAAGAGACACAATTTGAAGTGAGAGAGAGACACTAACTTCATAGACATGTTTCTTGTCCACTACCAGGAAGAAACGTGTTTGACCACAAACACCGCCACACGACACAACCTTTCCTTGCAGATATTAAATGCACCCACTAATCTCGTAACACACTGATAAAGGAGAGTTATCTCACAGGAGTTTCACTTTCAAATTTTATTTCCTTTTAAAACTGATAATCAAAATGAATATATAAAATTATGTTGAGAAATGTTTGTCAATGTTTTAAATGAATTGTACTATACAAAGCTAACATAATAGGACAGACAGCATTTAACCACCATTGATACCGTGTATTTGTGTAGGCCAAACTATTGAAGAGTCAGTGACAGAGACAGTTAATACAACTCTGATATAGTATAACTACCTAGTCAAGGTGTGTCTCACCTGTAGTGGTTGTGAGAGCTGGTCCCCCAACTCCAAGGGTCGTTGCCCCCCTGCTGTTCCATCGCACTTGTCTGCTGAGGGTACCAGTGAGGGTCTTGTACGCTCACCTGCTGCTGTCCCAACACACAATACACACAGTGCCCTTACACCTACAAGACTCAGCGTGGATCATTTTCACCTTTCACAGGGTACATAAAGGCAAGGGATTTGGAAATTTTTAAATTTAAATAACTTTAAAAAAAACGTGGAAATCAAATGAATGAATGAATCCAAGAAAAATGTTCCTTAAGGACTCAATGTTATTTTTGTTGTACAAATATCACAATTGTTATTTTGTAGATAAAAAAAGAATCATTTTGCACATAACAAGTACTTCTTTTAATATCAGTCAAGACAGTATTATCTTGATATAGTGATAAAAATGTGTGACCGTGGAAGATTCAATTAGTTGAAACACCCAACATACACAGATTTACTTTCAATTATGAAATATTTCATTTTATTTTACAATTTATACTCAAACCAAACATGGTAAAATTAGCTTGGTTCGCAACTTGTCCAGTCTCCCATTCACTAATCCATTGCAATTAGTGTCTCCGAGACAGAGAGTCAACACAGAGGGACTACCTCCTGCTAGTGTTCTTAGAGACTGACACAGGGGACTACCACCTGCTAGTGTTCTCAGAGACTGACACAGGGGACTACCACCTGCTAGTGTTCTCAGAGACTGACACAGGGGACTACCACCTGCTAGTGTTCTCAGAGACTGACACAGGGGACTACCACCTGCTAGTGTTCTCAGAGACTGACACAGGGGACTACCACCTGCTAGTGTTCTCAGAGACTGACACAGGGGACTACCACCTGCTAGTGTTCTCAGAGACTGACACAGGGGACTACCACCTGCTAGTGTTCTCAGAGACTGACACAGGGGACTACCACCTGCTAGTGTTCTCAGAGACTGACACAGGGGACTACCACCTGCTAGTGTTCTCAGAGACTGACACAAGGGACTACCACCTGCTAGTGTTCTCAGAGACCGACACAGGGGACTACCACCTGCTAGTGTTCTCAGAGACCGACACAGGGGACTACCACCTGCTAGTGTTCTCAGAGACTGACACAGGGGACTACCACCTGCTAGTGTTCTCAGAGACTGACACAGGGGACTACCACCTGCTAGTGTTCTCAGAGACTGACACAGGGGACTACCACCTGCTAGTGTTCTCAGAGACTGACACAGGGGACTACCACCTGCTAGTGTTCTCAGAGACTGACACAGAGGACTACCACCTGCTAGTGTTCTCAGAGACTGACACAGAGGACTACCACCTGCTAGTGTTCTCAGAGACTGACACAGGGGACTACCACCTGCTAGTGTTCTCAGAGACTGACACAGGGGACTACCACCTGCTAGTGTTCTCAGAGACTGACACAGGGGACTACCACCTGCTAGTGTTCTCAGAGACTGACACAGGGGACTACCACCTGCTAGTGTTCTCAGAGACTGACACAGGGGACTACCACCTGCTAGTGTTCTCAGAGACTGACACAGGGGACTACCACCTGCTAGTGTTCTCAGAGACTGACACAGGAGACTACCACCTGCTAGTGTTCTCAGAGACTGACACAGGGGACTACCACCTGCTAGTGTTCTCAGAGACTGACACAGAGGACTACCACCTGCTAGTGTTCTCAGAGACTGACACAGGAGACTACCACCTGCTAGTGTTCTCAGAGACACTGCAATGTATAACGTCCTGTTCAAATACAATGTATATCTTACCATATAACTGCAAGGCATGACTTGGTTCAACTGGACAGCTAAGAGTAAGCGTAAAACTCGTAGTCCCACCCCCCTTAGTTTGACATTGTTGATATGTTAATTTAATACCATTCTTAAAACCACTAAATTCACTATGGTTGTAATAGACTTGCAAGTGCCCAGTTTTTATAATATTCTAAGACTTTTGATAACATTTTATTTAATTATCATTTTACAAATACCCCCCTTTTAGTTTATTAGAAATCACGTTAACATAATCAAGATACTGAGAGTACTACACTTATAATACATTGTTTTCCACTCGTCAAGGCCTAATTTAATCTCTATATTACTATCAAATGTTTAATCATAAGAAAGTGTTGGATTTAATATTAATTTAAGTTGTCCAAATCATAAACAAAGTTGTATGCAATATATGTTTAGCCCTTTTGCTGCGCGAATCGGATATATCCGATCTCAGCATTATAGCCATTGACTGCGGAAATCGACTTCACCCCACGATGTGTAAACTTTATCTACCTTTGCTGCGATGGTCGGAAATATCCACAAGTGTGTTAGAACGCTGAATTTTTCATATTAGCATGCTTCTGGTGCTAGTTTTGAGAACTGTCAATTACCAGCTGCTAAATCATAACAATAGTAGCGCTTGTTTACTTCAGCATTTCACTACTTGTAGCACGCGTGCAATATTTATGTGGCAGAAAACATTGTTGAGGGCTATATTAGTGTAGTATTTGTTATATTTACCCTGTTATTCTACTTTGTTAGTAACATTTAATTTCTGATTGATGAATTCTTGCCATGTGCAGTGTAATAAATATAATATTTGGTTAGTTTGACAATTGAAACATTCAATAATTCAATGAGTTTAAAAATTTATTTTATTTCTTCTAATTGCTAATTTATTTTTGTTCTTTACCTGATTCCTATTTTGAAACCATGCCTAGCAAAAATATATAATTTTATAGAATACAGTGAGGAAAGCACCAATGCAACACAAAATTGTTCAAGTTGTGTTGACGTAACCTAATTTTCTAAAGTTTTATTTTTATTACATAAAGCCTATATTAGGCCAATATTAGGCCTGTCAAATCCTCATTTAGTGATTGGTTTGACACTATTGTGGGTTTCTAGTAAATAAAGAATGGTTCTGATATTATTATTATTATCAGCACCATGTCTAACTACCCATCCGGGTTATACGCACTTACGTTAATGTGTAATGTTAGGGTGATTGTGAGATGAAATGGAGGACCTACAGTTTAACGTGGGATCCGAACCACGGTGGAGGCCAAGTTGTGATTAATAAACGTCTTGTCAGAGGTGAAGGAAGGGCTTGGTAATCAGTTAAATCTGACCGAGGATTGAACCCCGGACCCCAGCACAGAAGTCTGACACCTTACCCCTAGACCACCAGGTCACCTTCTGATAGCATAACAACAATGCATTTGGGTAAAATGTGACCTAAATAATGTGACACATATAATTTTATTGAAATAAAATATATATTATGTGATTTATAGACAATGCGGTGTTAAATTTTCAGATTTTGAATTTTTTACTTATAATTAGCATTTCTGAAGGTAAGAAGTAGAAATTAAAATACGCAGCAAAAGGGTTAAATTTCAATTGATTAACTTCATTTTTAGGGTTTTAACTTTTAAATCTAGTAGTTTTCATTCTTGAAAAGTCTAAATTTACCTTTCACTTCTAAGCACCGTGCCATGTTATTTTATGAGTACCCGGAAGCTGTGAGACGCACCTGTGGCTTCACAGGGGAAAGGGGAGAGCTAGCCAATCAGCACATCTGATTTAGCGTCTGTTTTTGATACTAAGTGTAACGTAACACACTTGCCGGTTAGCTCGCGAGCTAGGAATGCGTACGAATAGTCGTTCTTCACGGGTTGTCTTTAGAGTGTTGAGAGACGCGTGGCGGAAAAGGTAGACCCCCAGTAGTTTCAAATACGAATGAATGGATGGAAAAAAGAATAATTAAATTAGATTGTAGTAGACCAAGTGCCTAATTATAAAAGTGAAAACATTATTATTTTACCGGCAGGATATGAAGCAAACGCAGATCACCAAAACATGTCCAAGAGATTTGTGTGTAAATAAAGATGACACGTCACAAGATTTTAAATTGCTGATTTTGTTTAAAACAAATTTTGAAATTATGTTTTAAAAGATTCAAAAATGTATTATAGTAATTTGTTAGCAACATTTTTTTACTAGTGTAGTTTTATAATGCATGAATATGACCCTAACTCGACATGGTATTCCATTGTTTACACCCGATGTAATAACGAACACTCTTAATTGAAAGGTAGCATCTAAAAGAGACTCGAGATGACTAACCTCTAACTCACCTGTCACAATTTACCTGCATTGCACTATATTTGGGCCAATATCCTACTATAAAGTGTCCCTTCTTATTCGTGTAAATATGCTAATAGCTAAAATCAGTGTTTCCAGTATTGTAAGCTTGTTTTTAGACCTACAAACAAAACTTTACAGTCCTTAAAACGTGAAAGTAAATTGTTAAAGTAGGTTAGGTATCCATAGCCAAGAATATTAAGCTCTGTTATGCATCTCTACAGCTGCTATCAAATAAACATATTAACACTTGGCAGTGTAGTCTTACATCTGCAGAGGTAGGAAGGACTGCGTGTTGTGGTTGGACAGGCCGACGGTAGAACCTGGTGGCAGGCCCTCCTCGGGGTGAGGGATGGCCCCAGGAGCATGCCAGGATTTATTGTTTGCAGCGGGAGTGGACATTACAGGCCTACGCTGTTCACACTAGACACAGAGTCTTGGCTGGTCTGTAACAAAAAGAGCCCCCGGTCACATAGATCTATTGACACAACAAGGAAACCAGGACACATTCCAACTATCCTCTTTACGAGATGTGATTACCCGCCTCAGTGGCGTAGTTAGCTAAAGGCCCTGTACATAGATCCATATTCCATACTCCGTGGTTCTCAAGAAATTATATTCGCCTTTATACAGTCCATATCCGTAATCATGTGACTCAATGAGATAGTCAGAGACTTTGTCCAATCGAAACTACGAGAGAAAATCATCTACAGCAAGGAGCGAGCGCCAATTGGTCAGGTGATCAATAAAATAAAATTAAAAAACTTTTTGGGAAAACTTCCAGAATATACTTAAAATGTAGTACAATCCCAATAAAAAAAATTATAACACAATTTTAACTATCAAACTTAAAATAAATTAGCCGGAAAATGCAAAACAAATGTAAGTTAGGTACTAGTACCTATTCTGAATGATAACCAAGCAAGATTATTTTTGTGCGTCCTTCATGTTTATATGGCTTTTGATCTTTAACAAGAATATAACCAGTCACAAAAAAAAAAGTAATTATAAACAATTTATTTTGGTGTTTAAGATGGATTCCAACGCGCATGCCCATACTTACTCAACTGTGATTGGTAGTCTGTATAAACTAGTCCCTAGAAAGAAAAAGTTAACTTCTACGAAGTACGGACTTACGGATAAGGACTCTGTGGCCAGAGCGGTTTGACACTGTGGTATCAATTTCTTACCAACTATGGATATGGAGTCTATGTCGGGGCTTAAACGCGCTTTCATGTTGAGAAAAACTGTCGAGAACGTTGAGATCGAGGTTCGAATCTCGCTTGGGTGATCTGGGGTTGGTTTTCACTCTCTCTCTCTCTCTCTCTCTCTACGCAAATGCGTGTTCACTTCTTCTATATTCAATCTTCACAATTCCTAACCCATTAGCTTAATAAGTACTTAATCGGAATGGGTAGTAAGATGCGGTGAGAAGTATTATTATTACTACTATTTAAGGTGTTTTTAATGGCTTGACAGATGATGATGACGCAAGTTGCCCAAACATGTACACTGATAATTAAATTACTATAATAGGTAAGCCTACCTGGTTAAACTAAGTAACTTAGCTAAATGCAAAAAATCCACTCACAGATGGTTGACGTTTTCCATCTGCTTAATTAAAATTTTGTGTATTTAAACAATTTATTAGTTAAATATAACGTTTACAATTATTACTACATCATTTGATTTTCATATCCAAAACTACGCTTCACTCAGGTAAAAAAAAAAAATTGGGTCACATTTTCCGAAATAAATTCAGTTTACTCACGTCACTTAGTATTCGCCATTGATTGAAATAGTCTGTAGGTACCTACTACCTAAAAGAATCTTACTTTAGTACCATACAATTGCCAAAAGGTCATATTGCCTAACTAAACTAAGTAACCAGTAGAAAGTGTATTGTAGCATAGATCCTATGTAGTCAATGCAAAGGTGTCTCAGAGCCATTGATCTATAATACAATATAGATGGATATACACATACACATTGCCAAGGACAAAAGCGTGACGTTCAAGTTTATCGTCTGCTCCTTGTGGGGGGACAGATTTAACGGTTTCTCTCGATGTTCTTATGCGAAAACATGTCTCTGATGAATAAAAGTGTTATTACTTGAAAATAGTGAAGTATTGTACCCACTTTCTTGAAGAAACATTTGCATTAAAGGATATTCAATTCAGTTTTACAGGTAATACTTTACAAATGTGAATAAAATCTTTAACATAATTATGTAGTTATCATCAATGCTGTTTACTGTCTGCCAAGACTACACTTATAAGGCTTTATCTCGTACCAGAATCCTACCCTATAATTGTGTTTAGGTAGGATAAAAACTCTTCCAAAAGGAAATTTCTACTTACGTTCTAAATGGCCGTTATTCCTACAAAAATATTATATATATATGATTGTATTCGGGTATGAAATAAAGCCTTACAGATTGGAATTATTACTAAAAATAGGGTTTAATAGATACCTTACTGTCTATAAGCCTATAACCTAAATTATAATTTGAGCGTAAGACTTTAAGAAAGTTTGTGATTCAAACAAATGTAATCAAGTTTAAAGATACTTTATTCAATATATTTATAGAACTTTCAATGCAATATGGTTTATGAAACCAATATATAAGCTAATAACCAACTTTAAATATAAGTGTAGTCTTGGCAGACAGTAAACAACATTGATGATAACTACATAATTATGTTAAAGATTTTATTCACATTTGTAAAGTATTACCTGTAAAACTGAATTGAATATCCTTTAATGCAAATGTTTCTTCAAGAAAGTGGGGTACAATACTTCACTATTTTCAAGTAATAACACTTTTATTCATCAGAGACATGTTTTCGCATAAGAACATCGAGAGAAACCGTTAAATCTGTCCCCCCACAAGGAGCAGACGATAAACTTGAACGTCACGCTTTTGTCCTTGGCAATGTGTATGTGTATATCCATCTATATTGTATTATAGATCAATGGCTCTGAGACACCTTTGCATTGACTACATAGGATCTATGCTACAATACACTTTCTACTGGTTAGTTTAGTTAGGCAATATGACCTTTTGGCAATTGTATGGTACTAAAGTAAGATTCTTTTAAGTAGTAGGTACCCACAGACTATTTCAATCAATGGCGAATACTAAGTGACGTGAGTAAACTGAATTTATTTCGGAAAATGTGACCCAATTTTTTTTTTTTACCTGAGTGAAGCGTAGTTTTGGATATGAAAATCAAATGATGTAGTAATAATTGTAAACGTTATATTTAACTAATAAATTGTTTAAATACACAAAATTTTAATTAAGCAGATGGAAAACGTCAACCATCTGTGAGTGGATTTTTTGCATTTAGCTAAGTTACTTAGTTTAACCAGGTAGGCTTACCTATTATAGTAATTTAATTATCAGTGTACATGTTTGGGCAACTTGCGTCCTCATCATCTGTCAAGCCATTAAAAACACCTTAAATAGTAGTAATAATAATACTTCTCACCGCATCTTACTACCCATTCCGATTAAGTACTTATTAAGCTAATGGGTTAGGAATTGTGAAGATTGAATATAGAAGAAGTGAACACGCATTTGCGTAGAGAGAGAGAGAGAGAGAGAGAGAGAGAGAGTGAAAACCAACCCCAGATCACCCAAGCGAGATTCGAACCTCGATCTCAACGTTCTCGACAGTTTTTCTCAACATGAAAGCGCGTTTAAGCCCCGACATAGACTCCATATCCATAGTTGGTAAGAAATTGATACCACAGTGTCAAACCGCTCTGGCCACAGAGTCCTTATCCGTAAGTCCGTACTTCGTGGAAGTTAACTTTTTCTTTCTAGGGACTAGTTTATACAGACTAACCAATCACAGTTGAGTAAGTATGGGCATGCGCGTTGGAATCCATCTTAAACACCAAAATAAATTGTTTATAATTACTTTTTTTTTTGTGACTGGTTATATTCTTGTTAAAGATCAAAAGCCATATAAACATGAAGGTTGCACAAAAATAATCTTGCTTGGTTAACATTCAGAATAGGTACTAGTACCTAACTTACATTTGTTTTGCATTTTCCGGCTAATTTATTTTAAGTTTGATAGTTAAAATTGTGTTATAATTTTTTTTATTGGGATTGTACTACATTTTAAGTATATTCTGGAAGTTTTCCCAAAAAGTTTTTTAATTTTATTTTATTGATCACCTGACCAATTGGCGCTCGCTCCTTGCTGTAGATGATTTTCTCTCGTAGTTTCGATTGGACAAAGTCTCTGACTATCTCATTGAGTCACATGATTACGGATAGGACTGTATAAAGGC